>JAMBLF010001441.1:0-87820 GCA_030578115.1 Leucoptera coffeella | reverse complement strand
TAATATCATTACTACTATAATATAAATCTATCACGTGCTAGATGAGATGAAAAATAATCTTAGGAGGCGACTAAAGGACGAAATGGAATCTATTGGGCGATCGGCTAGCAACCTGTCACCAATGTTCCAAGTGACATCACAACCCCGATATTAATGTTTATAAATGATCTAAGATTATCGCCAAGGTTCTGTCCACCCCGAAAGTGATTAAAGGACGTGGATCAATAATATAATGTTGAAAGTTTGGAATTTGAATTTAATAGGGATTTCTTGTTATACTCGTATATCTAATGAGATCTATTTATATACGAGAATATGTGAATCCATATAATACCGTCTCACATTACGTTACACTAAAAATAGAAAATAACTATATTGAGATCTTTAAATCCCTATAAAATAACATAGAAACGTATCACTTTTATGTCGATATAAAAATATACTTTCTATTTTCAATATAATGTCACGAAAGGTAGCGAAAAATATTTAGTTCGATTATTATAATCGACGAAAAACCCTAAATCTATTAGTAATTTACATTATTTTATGTACTTCACTAATACACATACTCAGATATCAAACAAATATAACAATTGCACGAACGCTATAAATAATCAAAGTTTGAAATGCAAAATCCATTTCAAATGAAAATGTCACCAGCTTTGTAATTTAGTTGGAACCAACAAACACATAATAAGATGCCACTTTCAAGGCGATGTTATATCGATCGCCACATTTGCAGGGTTGCGGTGAAATATTCAAAGTATTATATATAGAGAAACGTTGCTACTGTAAATAAAAAATATTTTACTGATTGATATAAAAGAGGCGTGATTTGATTATAATTGTTTAAATTACTGTGAGCCAATAATCATAATTAAAAAAATTATAATAATCATATAAATATCATATAATGAATTATTAATCAAAATTTTAGAAAAACAAATAATTACACATGGAATCTCTAGTAATAAGATAATTTAGTTAATAACACTGTTAATTTTATACCTGCTGATTTTAATTTTCGGAAATGCTAAGTAACGTGATATTTCTAAACGGGTCCCTTGCATTTTGATTTCTTTTCTCAAAGCGTTTTCTCTCAGGATGTAGATGTCTCTAGCAGTCAATCTTAACAATCACGCAACACCTTTACCTAGCCCTTATATAACTCACCCTAGACTCTTTGTGCAGGTACGGCGGCCGATGGGGTATCCTGCCATTCTGCGGGGCGTGTGAAGGCTTCTTGAATTCACTCTCGCGTCTCGACGGGAGACCTAGGACAAAGAGAAACAGCTGATAAGAACACTAAGTTTGTAATAGGCTATGATACTAAATTTTGACATAGGTTAGTTATACATAACATAAACATTCGTTTCACGACTTGTGTATACATACCCCCATTTTTTATTGTGTAGTCAGTGGCTTCAGAATTTTGAAGACGTGTTGCTTATTAGAGTTAAGTCAGAGGTCTAAACATCGTGAGGAAACCTACCTGTTCCCCTAACAGGTAATAGCGCTTGCTAATGGCGGCATTGCTGACCACCTGTCACATTGAGGACTGACTATCTGGTCAACACGTGGGTTGGAGGTGGCCATAGAATTACTACCTTCGCAATTGCGGAGATGGATACCTGAACCTCTGACTACCCCGCAAAGGTTAATGGTCGTGAATGCGTTTTGTTTCAGTCCCTTAGTACATTCTTACAATAGACAGAACGGCAGCTAGTTAGCATTCTTTTAACGTACGACACAGGAATATATACTATTCCATTGTATTCACAGCATCCGAGATCTTATTTACAAAACAAATTAAAATTCTTACTTTAACCGGGTCGGGAAACATTGCAAAGAAATCTTAGATAAAAGCTTAGTCTCTAAAGGCACTGTTGTATTAGAAAACTAGTGACCCGCTCCGGCTTCGCACGGGTATAAAATATATAGCTTACTCCACTATTTAATGGATGTTATTATACATATAAACCTTCCTCTTGAATCACTCTATCTATTAAAAAAACCGCATCAAAATCCGTTGCGTAGTTTCAAAGATTTAAGCATACAAAGGGACATAGGGACAGAGAAAGCGACTTTGTTTTATACTATGTAGTGATGTACTGTGTAATAACTTCGTATCTATAAGGAAAATGTATGTTTGATAAGCTTACATAGACATTTGAGGAAAAAATTATATGACAGGAAGGCATACATATATATGTGTTGAATTCCCTAAAGTATATATTAGAGGAAAAGTTACGAAGTATGTTATGTCACTGTATTATTGTTAGGAACAAATATATAAACAACATACATACATTGTATATGTACTCGTATATATTGTTATTTAGAAATATTGCTTATGGTGAATAGTTTAGTTTAAAAGTTAATTAATATATGTGAGAGTAGGCTTAAACTTATACGGATCAAATTGGAGACATTCTCCAGGCGGGTGTATGTAGCGTGGAAAAACAGAAGAGCATGTATGAGAAGGTTAATAGGTGTGAGTGAAGCCAGAGATTCGTCAGGATTGTTCAACGTGACGATCAATAGTCTCTCACTATCCCGTTAGGTCAAAAGAAGCGAGAAAATATGCCTCAAAAAGAGATATATATACTGAAATAAAGGTAGAAAGGAAAAGGTAAAATCATATCCCGAAATAGCGTAGACTATTTTTGGAAGATCAATCTGACGCGTAGGAAGACAGACGAAGGTATAAGTTGGTATTGATAAATCTAAGAAAACTATTCGGTAAGAGATAAAGAATAAGTAAATATAATGGGATATACATTGTGTATATATATATATATATATATATATATATATATATATATATATATATATATATATATATATATATATATATAGATAGATATACATTATTGTAGATATTATAGATATACATATAGATAGATAGATAGACGTTATGTAGATACTCATACATCTCATACACACTTGGCGGTTATAGGTACACCTAACGTCACCCTTTTCAACATAACGTCTATCTGACTGTCATGTCTTATTGGGCTGGCCCCTACGTAACTGTCCTTCCACTTCTACACACTCACTCTAAATGTGCCCACAAAGAACAATTGCGGCATACATTGGTGTGTACAGAAAATAAATAGCTTCCAGTGTTAAAGGGTATAAAATGCAAAGCTTAAGTGAAACTACGGCGAAGGTGTTTCATGAATAATTCAGTCATTTTCAGCCACTACTTAGGAATAATCAAAAGGGATTAAATGACAAGAATGTATATTTTTAATAATAATATTTAGGATACTATTACACGAATTGAACTAGCTCCTTGGTACGTTCATTTAAGACTTGTGTTAAGGGTACTAGTCAACGTATATTGAAGAAATATATACATATATAGCATATATAATCTACAACCAGACTGGAAAGCAGAAGAAAAGCGTAGTTCTAAACTCTGCCTCCATCGGGAATCGGGACCTCACGATTAGCTTTTAGACGCTCAACCAATCGCGCCACGGAGGTCGTTAACGATATGTATGTATGTGTATGTATGTATGTATGTATGTATGATATGTATGTATGTATGTATAACCCAAGCCTGTGTTTTGAACAATTCAATTGAGCGAAGTTAAACCTTAAAGGGTCACGGGGAACCGTTACGCGGTTTCGCTCCATATCCGACACAAATCTAGTTAACTAACTAACAATGTATTCTCAAATTATTCACAGATGTTGAACAAGAACACGCGTTGTTATAGTTTTGATTACTGACCCGTGATAATTTGAGATATACGTACAACCTCCGTGGCACGATTGGTTAGACACCTGAACGCTAATCTTGAGGTCCCAAAGATTCCCGGTAGAGGCAGAGTTAAGAACTACGCTTTTCTTCTGCTTTCCAGTCTGGTCGTTGATTATGTATGTTATGTATGTATTTAACTATGTATAATGTTTATATATTTCTTAAATATACCTTGACTAGTACCCTTACCACAAGTGTTAAAAGAACTTATCAAGAGGCTAGTTGAATTGGTGTAATAGTGTCTAAATATTATTATTATTTAAATACTGTCACATCGTTTAATCCCTTTCAAGTGGACAGAACCTTGGAAACAAAGTATCTGCTTCGTCCCGTTTAAAATTAGCATCGGGGTCAAGATAACATTAACATAGAACATTGTTAACAGCTTGCTTGACACCTAGTCCCTTAGTCGCCTCCTACGACATGTAGAACGCCATCTATTCGTTTAACGTTCCAGACTAGTATAATACACGTATTTAATCATCAAAAAAGTTCATCCACAACTAAATAAACATTCCATTTTAAAGCCACATATCATTTCAGGCTTTCACTTTAACGCACAACAGAGGGCGGGAGCGGTCCTTTTAATCGGCAACTATGAGTTTTGTTCCCGAGCGCTTTGTTTCCGCTTTGAGAGTAATCCACATGGACTTCTCGAGTACACTCGTCTGTTATGGAACATTTTAGTACTGAGAGAGAGGCTGTATTTCAAACGTAATCCCTTGCTAGTCTGGGACGTTAAAATAAAGATAACCTAGCTGTTATTCCGTGTCATGTTGTAGAAAATGACTAAAGGAATCTATTTAACGATGGGCTAGAGTTTTGTCACTAATATTCCATATTAATGCTATCGCAACCCCTAAACAAAATAAAAGTATCCAATGAGGTATTATATATGTAAGGTTCTATCTAAGAATATTAAGGACATAAATCTAGAATCTGGTTTTAATGTTAAAACCTTAATTATTATGGCTATGTAAATGTATCCCAATAAGACATATGACAGTCAGATAGACGACATTTTACTAACAACTTGGATGCTTTCGGACTATCAGTGATACAGCTTAGCTAGATCAAATACTGAGACAGCACCTTTTCACTGCATCGAATTCCTACTCATCAATTTAGTTTAAATGAAAATGTTGTGTGCAGTGAATAAAGGTTTTTCTTTCTATATTGAAAAGGATGACGTTAGAAGCACTTATAACCGCCGAGTGTGTTCATATATGTCAGTGATACAAATTGGAATGCTTGATCTCTACTTAACCCTCTGTAGGAAAACAGGCGTGTATGTATGTATTAAAGCCTATTGTTTGCTGTATTGTGATTGTTACCATAATGTAAACATAAAGTTAACAGCTCTGTTTAAATGAAAATCGAGAAACAGTCACGTATTCAGTTTGCAACGAAAGAAAAGTGATACGTTTAATTATTCTTTATCACGTATTTACGCGCTTTAGAAAATTGTGTTTTTCTCAGTCTTGGACATAAAAGAATGTTATATAGCTGTCGTTCTTCTGAATGTTGTAAGAGGCGATTAAGGGACTTGGGGTATAATGGAGAATATAGGTTAACGGGCTGTCACACCTACAGTATTCGTACAAAAAGTGTCCAAGCAGATATTATTGTATCTCATAGGTTCTGTCCACCTCGGAAGGGATTAAATGTCTTTCATATATGTATATGTATTTTTGTATGAAAAGTATACTTATGTATTCAAGTCTTATAATCCTCCCTCTGGGAGTGGATAGAACCTTGAAGACATGAAAATATCTTCTTGGTCACTAATTAGCATGTATATTGAGGTTAAGATATCATATAGTATTTTGGTGATAGGTTGCTATTCGCCGATTAGATTACATGTACCCCTAGTCCCTAAGTCGCCTCCTACGACATGTCGGGAAGAACGGCAGCTAGTTAGCATTCTTTTATGTCTGTAAAGTATCTCATACATTTTCTAAACAGTCAATAAAGAGAAAGAGTACAACATCACGCATTTGATACTTAAACGTGACTGTAGACTTAGAAAAACTATTGTCAGCAATGGATTATTCCATAGAACCAACGTTAACTTTTTAGCGCGTTCGCATAACACTTTCATTCATTACTTTCACGACCATTATACCTTGATGGGTAAATAGAGGTAATACTTTAGTTACGACGGAATAATATATGAATGAAACGAAAGTGGTTTGTCAGGATCGCAACAGATGGAGAGCCGTGATCTCTGCTACCTCTCTACATGGAATCAGGCGTGATGTGTATTTATTGAATAATGTTACCGTACGTCCATAACATATCATACATTTGATCATATTAATTATTCTAAAATGGACACAGAGTAGATGAATGAAAAGAGGGTTACGAAAGGAATTTATAGAGCCAAAGTGAAAGGTAGAGTTGGACGGGGTAAGCCGCATAGAACTTATACAGATCAAATGGAGACATTCTTCTCAAGGGCGGGTGTACGTAGTGTGAAGAACAGAAGAGCATGTATGAGATGATTTATACGAATAGTCACTAACTTTTCTGTTCGGGAAGTAAAGGCATAAATATGTATGTAAGTAATTATTCTAAGTAAACAACTTGAAACACGTTATCTTATTAGTTCGTTTTGTAACTAGGTGGATAGTGTTTATTTAATCTAGATTTAGTGCCTAACAGTTTGAGGCTTATCTTTGCATTATCTTTAGATGAATAAATCGCCACTATTGCAAATAACATTAAAAAATTGTGCAATAGATATAAGATTATAGTTATTACGTTTTGATAATCAAAATATTATGAAAATTGGTACAAGCAATTTATTAAATACTTATATAAACTTCACGGACTATAATGCCTTTTGGTGTATTCAGATGCGTGTCTTGCAAAGGTTAGTGAATAGTCAGTAACGAACCATACTACATCGACTTACCTTCACTGACTATTAATATATAGAAAGATAGATATTATCTCTCCGTATTATATAGCTACTTTATTAATAGTACAAACAAATTTACAGCATAGAAACTACTACTCCTACTATGATAGAACTATAAAAACATTATAATCATACACTTTATTAACTGTATTTTGAATCCCAAATAAAACCCTTTAGCAAAACTCCAAACCAACTAAACTTCAACCCAGTCGGTTAAATAAAGGCAGTTAGACATAACAGGATAAATTGTACTGGAAAACTGTGACTGTATGTGTTTTTAAATAAGATTAAAACCTTTGTGAATGTGTTACACCATAAAACAACTAAGCTTTAAACATATAGTGAGGACTAGTTATTATTTTACAATGTTGTTACTTATCATACAAAAAAATATTCTCATTGTCATATTCCTTGCATAGGTACAAGGTTTTAAGGAACCCTAATACATTTTCATAATCTGACACTAGGTACTATACAAAAAGACAAACGACAAACGCGTTCACGACCATCCTTGCGGGGTAGCCAGAGGTTCAGGTGTCCATATCCGCAATTGCGAAGGTTGTAATTCTATGGCCACCTCGAACCCACGCGTTGACCAGATCAGTACTCAATGTGACAAATGGCTGCATACCAATGTGGATTCAAGGAATTTCGCTGAAGACTCACCTCGGCGATGGTAATTTTTCCATATGGCGTCTATCTGACAGTCATATGTCCTGTTCCGCCCTTTAACTTTACGCACATATACTCCTTTTGTCAATCTACTATCATACATCCGCATAACATGTCCAAACCATCGAAGCATGACCTTTTCAATCTTAAGCACTAGTATTCATTCTATCTAACCTAACAGATCTACGCAAATCAATAGAGCAAAAAATGATCGAAAACTCTCCGATTCGATTACTCGATACCTGTGTTAGTACATCATTCGTGACATCGAGTAACCGCAAGTATCGGACACGGCTGCGTGCATACACCAGTGCATTGACATCCATTTTCACATCACTACTTCGACTACTCGATACTGTGTTCATACGTAAGGTAAGGTAAGTTAAGATACTTGGGACCTAAGGTCAGTCAATTAATAATACATATGCATACACCAATTTCATTTAATCCCTTTCGGGGTGGACAAAACGAGGAAGACACGAACATTGACTGACCCTGAAAGAGATTACTATACAAACAGGTATTATAGATGTGCAGGCTGAGATTAAAAGACGTGAATGCATATGTATTTCAAATAACCAAATTCAATTAACCATACTTTTATTACAAATAACAAACACATTCACCGACTATTTCTTGTCTTAAAGCCTATCACAACTAACCCCTTACTAGTCACCATAAAGGCACTATTAAGGCTATATTCCCCTCAACGAGCGCAGAAGCCTTTGTTCAATGAATGGGCGAGTGTGTGTGCGGAGTTAAAAAGACAATGACATCGGGAAAGGCTTTAATTGCGGTTGCTATGATCTCGGTAATTATTGAGCGGGTGAAGTGTGCATTCACCTTTGTGGACTATTATGGATACATGAACTTGGGTTGCAATAAATGACTAATAGTGTAAATTACTAAGTTCATAAATTATACATACATACATACTTATCACGCCTGATTCCCTGTAGAGGGGTAGGCAGAGGGGTAGGATTAATTAATGATAATATACCCGTATATTATGGTTTATTCATGATGTCAATGAATTTGTTAAACGTATAAAATATACATTTACTTTATTACTATATGTTATCAGTGATAACTTATCACATTCAAAATCTTTCTACTAAAATAATAACACAAGACCGATTTAGTTCAACTAAGTCACTACCTAATTTAAGTAAATTACATGTTATTTAAATCTGGATCTCTGTCGCATTAGGTATATCCTGTTATAATACTCACAATGTTGTTTGTAATAAATAAAGAAATAAGTTAAAAAACACAAAAACGTATGTATATCAGACATCAAGACTAAACCTCCAAAGATTCTACCCTAACCGACACACCCCTAAAACACCTCCACAACCACCCATTACCCCTAAAACCTTCCTTAACTTAACCCGTACAAACAACCAAGCATTACCTTCGCAGAAAACAAAATAACAAAACAATAGACGACCAAGTACCGGCCAATGACAAAAGAACACGCCGTGCGTTGACTCTGGTCGCGTACACACGCCAAGTTCATGCACGTACATTCACGTCCTTCAATCCCTTTCTGGGTGGACAGAACTTTGGAGATTTAGTATCTACTAGGTCGCTTTTTAGCATAAATATTGGGGTTGTGATGTCATATGGAATGTTAGTGACAGGTTGCTAAGTCATCGACGATTGATTCCATGTGTCCTAAGTCCCTTAGCCGCCTCATACAACATGCCGGGAAGAACGGCAGCTAGTTAACATTCTTATTACCCATCTACCATCACAAAAAACAGATAATCACGTAATAAAATCCCTAACAGCACTGCCAATGTACAAGGCCAGTCTTGTAATACACGAATCTCTTCTATAATTAAGTCTTGTAATAATTAAGTTAGTAATAGTTTATCGCAACGCTCATGTATTGCTGGGAAAAGGTAAATTGCATACATACACACCACTACTTCCTCAATGGGATAGCTAGAGAGTCGATCACCACCTGGAACGATTTTGACTAATCTCTCTTGCTTCACTCACACCCATTAACCTTCTCATACATGCTCTTCTGTTCTTCACGCTACGTACACACGCCTTGAAAAGAATGTGTCCAATTTGATCTTTATATGTTCTAAGGTGAATTACCTATTAAAATACCTACTGTGGTGATAATAATCTCAGACTAGTCTGCTTGAGGTATATTGGTCTTTTAAACTATGTACGTATAGTAATTATACTATTAGCTTACTAATTGGTTACTTGGTATTTAAAATAGGAAAATAATTACATAAATAAGGATTATAATTTGGTTTTTGAGTAATATAGGTTGTGTTAAACATAATGACATACACATCAATAACTGCCATACAATAATTATCAGACTTACATACATATATTCATGTATGTAATCCATATCGGGGTGAACAGACATCGGAGGTAATGACATAACCTATGTCACTCTTTAATAGGTTACTAGACCATCACCCAATAGACTCCGTTTACTCCCTTGAACCCTCCTAAGACATGCCGGAAACAACGGCAGCTAGTTAGCATTCTTTTTACGTACTAGATGAGCACGGGTGTGTCGTCTAAAAAATTACGAAATTTGTCACTTTTGCTTCATACTGTTACCGAAGTGATATTAAACTGATAATTTACAAAAAGCATTAGTTGACTTGGGCCTATTATACTAGGACATATACAACGATAATTAATCATAATATTTGTACATTATTACACCTATTGAACTAGCCCCTTAGTAAGTTCATTTAAGACTTGTGTTAAGTAACGTATATTTAAGAAATATAGACATATTATATAAAGATAAAAACATATATATATATATATATATATATATATATATATATATATATATATGGCATCTATAACCAACGACCAGACTGGAAAACAGCAGAAAAGCGTAGTTCTTAACTCTGCCTCCACCGGGAATCGAACCCGCTCACGATTAGCGTTCAGGCAGCTAACCGATCGCGCCACGGAGGTTTATCATAGTTATACAATAATGGAAACACTGGCTGCACCGTGGCTGCTGCAACGTAGCCGAAACGTCGGGTTAATAAAGGTAACTTTATTATATAAAAACATACGCGATAAGTCCCGCTAGTTATTAATCATGAGTATAAATCGCGAATCTCTTAAAACTATAATGGAAACACTCTTAACACGGTAAAAACTCAATACTACTCCTCGCCCTTGAATATTGATACCGAGTTGACACCTTGAAATTAACTCAAGGTTTCCACGTAGAGAAAACGTGCCGACAGCTCCACATATACACTCTGTACATATAATAAAATGCTAATACACACATACATACAAGCTACGCTATTGTTTGCAAAACGCCGGCGAATCAGCGTGAATATTAAAGGTTTAATTCATAGGTGACGAGTAGATTTTTTTATAGCAAGCGTGTGTACATGTATAGTGCAATTTAGGTATGTTAATAACGGGGAAATTACTACTCTAACTAATAAATATAAAATAAAATATTGGCATTTCCTTAGTCCATTAGAAATGACTTACTAATTTGTAAACATCTACATATAATGTTTTTTTGTAAGTTTTAGTAGAATTAAGAATTAAACATAATTATCAGGTTTTGATATGTAATAGTTATGTCAAATACTTAACATAATACATTAAAATACATTATATTAAATAACTTCTTTTCTTATATGATTTAGTTTATAATAGTGTTTAATCAATTATTTATCCATTACATTCCAAAATGCTTTACAAAAAACATTCTTTATTACTATAGTTGGTTGTCATGCATAACATGATTAAACAAGGAGGTTTACTGTTGTAAAAAGGTTGTATATTCAAGGGTAGCGACGTAAGTTAAAGGTTGCATACACGGACAATTTCACCACATTATTATACTCTTATGATATGCGCATAAGAGTTCTTTTCGTTCAACACGAGATGTCGTGACATAACACTTTCAATGATAACGTCTTTTGTTTTATAATGTGTTTACAATAAAATAATGCCATAAAAACCTTCGATTAATCTACACTTAATATTGTTACATATACTTAATAGTTAGTGAAATTAACGCTCGGGTTTAGTAGATAAACGGTCTATAAGTAGCATTAAGTAGAATTGATAATAAAAAGTTTCAGTATCTTATAAATTATAAGTTAGTCTATAATCAATTATGGTTTAAGTACAAGAAAATAATAATCAAAATAGTCATTGAAGTATATACAATTGACTAATAAGCGTTTTATTAACTCTAAGCACTTATTACCTGAATTGTAATTAACACAATCACCTCAAATAAAAATAAACTTAATTCCCATCCTACATTTCACGTTTACAAATACATAGTAATTTCACATAACACACCTAATTAACTAAGACATATTAGGCTCTATAACCTCACCAACCCAACAGATATTAATCAAAAGCCTTATCATCTTACTGCGTTGGACCCAACAATTTCCATTAGCCAAACAATTCTGTATTTAAGAAAACAATTTATAACAAACCGGAGCGACTTCGTAACAATTGTTTAGGGATGTTTCCTTGAACAAAATTTAACCCTATCACGTTAAAATGGCTTCGGTACACGCAGCACAAAAATCTGACCATTATTGTGCAAAAGTCACAAGTAAGTTTGTTAAAGGCTTGCAAATGGCGATATGGCTGACCACCTGTCACATTGAGTACTAACTATCTGGTTAACATGTGGGTTTGAGGTGGCCATAGAATTACTACCTTCGCAATTGCGGAGATGGACACCTGAACCTCTGATTGCAAGTGTTAATGGTCGTGAACGCGTTTTCTTTTTTGTCTAGTTTTCTCACAACTGTCCCGTGTCTGGGACGTAAAAAGAATGCTGACCTGCCATTCTTCCCGGCATGTCGTAGGAGGCGACTAAGAGACTAGGGGCAAATGGAATCTATTGGGCAAAAGACTAGCAACCTGTCATCAATGTTCCTTACGACAACAAACCCTAATATTTATGCTAATAAGTGAGCAATATGTTTTCATGTATCCAAGGTTCTGTCCACCCCGAAAGGGATTAAAGGACATGAATGTATACGTACGTATTTAGAGTTTCGTATTACTACTTGTGCACAGGCTTTTAGGGTAGCGAGGTAATTGGCAGAGATATATAGACAGCTGGTTGTAATAAATAACTTCAAATTAAGGCTTAAGACTCGCTGTGAAATAGGTTGACTATATTTCACAAAAATCCTGAGTTATTACCTTTTAATCTCACAAAGACATCTTCTGACTAACGGCGTTTTGAAGGTAAAGCCTTTGAAATTTATTAAAATATTCTACGATTCCGTACACCTAACCATAGTCATATACAACGAATAGAATTTTATCCATTACATTGTATATAAAGGTTTACGTTCACAACTAACATCATAAAGTAAACAGTGTATTCTAATGAAAAACGTTTGGATTCAAAATACTAATTGAAATACGAATTTTTTATACGACCTTTCTATGATTAAAATCAATTCCTTACAACATTTTATAGTTACCACTGTACTGTATATAAACTATAGCAGATTTCAAAATTTACTTAGTATGAAGAAGCGTGAAAATGTATGAGAAAGTTAATGGGTGTGAGTGAAGCAAGAGAGATTTGTCACCCGTTCCAGGTGGCGATTGAGTCTCTGCCTATACCGTTGGGGACGTAGAGGCGTGAATATATATATTTAGATATCCAAAGACTCTATCTCAATAAACAAAAAACTATCAACAGAACATTACATACATCAACTACACCTCAAATAGCGACATATCACACCATTTCAATCCTCTTTCATTACAAGTTCCAAAATGCGACAAATCTCGCATTGCCCTAAAGGGGTAGGACCCTGCCATTTAAAGGCCCATTATTCAGGGGAGGGTCAGTAAATCATCAGGCGAAATCTCCCCGACAATTTGTTCCACCATGATTAAGGTTCAGACTTATCACTACGGTTTGAGGCCCTTTCGGGTGTGAACTACGTTTTGACAGATTCATTGAAAGTTTGGGTCGGTGGCAGAGTTAGTTTGTGTGTGGTAAGGATATATTAGTACAAGCTAAAGGGAGTGTTTGTAGTGTAGATGTGGATAAAAAGTAATAATAATTATAGAGTAGTTCAAAAGGTAGTTTAAAATAAGTGTAAGAAATATATCTACAAATTAATTTAGATTACATATACCAAACAATTAAAACAAGTAGAGTAATTAATAAATAATTAGACCATACTCGGAGTAACTGAATATCGAAGTACAAGTTATGAACATTAACTTTATAATGAAGAAAATCAATCAAACAACTTAAAACCTCAACCTCAAAAAATACAACTAGTTATTGACTTCACGTAAAAGGTAATAAAGGCCCATAATACAAATCAACGGCGGTATTTAAAACCTTGCTACTACTCTCACTAATCTACTAGAACACTACAAACATAAACATATAAAACCATACAGCTTATACAATAACATACATCCACCAATCAATACCCGTCAACGTTAAGACCTTCATAAATCTCAAGCATGTAGTGAAACAGAGAAAAAGAATAAGGAAACAAACATTTATTTACACACATACACATATATGTAAAGCCCATATCGTTTAATAGCCGCTTAAGTGTTAGTGTGATTCCGATTTTCCTCAAACCTATCATAATGGCGGCTTTACACAACATTATCAATGTGGCACGTGCATGCTTTAATTGGCAATGTGAGAACACATTTACATATATGCTTATTATTCACGATATTTCATATCTTATCCAGTGCTATGACGTAAAAAAATGCTAACTAGCTGCCGTTCTTCACTGCATGTCTAAGGAGGTTACTAAGGTAGTACTGGGCGATGGGCTAGCTACCTGTCACATTATGAAATCGCAACCCCAATATTCGTGCTAATAAGTTCTTCATGAGTAAAAGTCTTTATCTTAGGGAGTGGACAATACTTTGGAAACATATTTCTCTAGTCACTTTAAGTATTGGTATTGGGTTCGTTCTCTTGGGGAGGCCTACGTCCAGCAGTGGACTGACATAGGCTGATTGATTGGGTTCGTGACAGATTTCATATGGAATATTAGTGAGTTATTTGTTATCCAATCGTCCAATAGATTCGTCTATCTAACTATCATACTTAAATTCAATTCTGTCACGCCATTAATAATAATATTTAGGACACTATTACAGCAATTGAACAGCCCCTTGGTAAGTACATGTAAGACTTGTGTAAAGGGTACTGGTCAACGTATATTTGAGAAATGTATACATATTATATATAGATAAATACATATATACCATATATAACATCAACCAAATTGGAAAGCAGAAGAAAAGCGTAGTTCTTAACTCTGCCTCCACCGGGAATCTTTGGGACCTCATGATAAGCGTTCAGGTAGTCAACCAATCGAGCCACGGAGGTCGTCATTATTGACTATACAATGACCATAATACATTACCTATGAACATTCACAGCTTACGAAACTTATCCAGGCAGGCACCATCTGTTAGTTTCAGACCCATCCGAATCTAACTAATCTAATTTAATTTAATTTATATCTAACAGTGGGATTCCCTCATCCTGTTTCCGGGTAGACACTGCCTCGAGATGCTACGTAGAGAGTGACGTGAATAAATTCAGGGTATTAGAAACATAAGTTATGTGGAACAGTTTGTTATGACTGGACTGAGTTGAACAGTTGGGAGAAATGGCGGATTATGTTAGGGTGGGTTTAGAATAGAGTTTGGAGGTGTGTTATTATAAGGTTTATAAGATGAATTAATAAGAAAATAGCAATTTAGATAACATTATATAGTGTACGTATTAATTATGTTTTGAAACATACAAGTCTTGACAATATGACAATTGCTAAATGAAAGTTGAATAAAGAAATAATAAATTATTACTACTAATAAGTAATTCCCTGTAGAAGGGTAGGCAGAAATCACGGATCCTCATATGTTTCGATCCTGACAGACCACTTTCGCTTCATTGACACTCATACATCTTCTCATACACACTCGGCGGTTATAATACTCATAACGTCAACCCTATTCAATATAGCGTCTATCTGACTGCCATATGGCTTATTGGGCCGGTCCCTTACGTCTTTTACTACAAACGCGAGTATATATTACATCTTTATATATAAACTCTTACACATTAACATAACATACCAACGCTATCTATCGTTTAAAACACTGTACTAATTCTTAAACACTTAATATTCCTTACTAAAGCATTCTGTACACAATCCACTGTATCTGGCTCAATTTAATTCCAATGTAACTTTGCCCATCTGCGTTGTTTGAAACGAAAACTTAGCCAATGCAATGGGCTTGCCTTTATATGCTTGACTATTAAGTGTGATTGCTATAGGACTTACTGACTATTAGATGTAGTCTGCATGACGGTGTTTCCTGATCTTAGACATAAAAGATATTTTAGACGCTGAATGAGAGTTACTTGGTGAGCTCAAAAGATTTAAAAAGCAATAAATATTACTAATAAACTTGTCAGGAATTAATAAATTAGTAAAATTGGTCACTCTTTTAATAAGTACTTCTACTTAATAAGACTACATTGATTGAATTGTGAACGAATTGAAAAGAATATGAAAAGTAAAAAGTCGACTAGTCAATCTATCTCTTATTATCAAATACTCTAGGCAATTACTATACATACATATGTATATACCACGAAGCTAATTTAAGTAAGTTAACAATAAATAGGTAATAACAATACTTTAAAAACCCTTTTACAAATGCTCCTACATAGACTATGCATAAATATAGCTTTCTAAGAGACAACTACATCTACCTAATATGTAACAAACTTTACAAATAACAACAAACCCATACAAATCAACCATCTATTAATAGAATATATAAATAAAGTCACCTTTCCTACAAAATCACCCATCCCTTGAGGCACAATTACATTCAGCATTTCCGGTTTATTTTTATCCTATACAAACTCTATAATAACAGTCAATCAGTGACTTATTTGTTTTGATAAGTTGACGAAAGGTATATATGTGGGCGAGGTTTTGATTTGATTACGTAGAGGTCGACTTTGTATGATGAGAAAAAAGACGCCATATTGAAAAAGGGTGACGTCATAAGTACCTTTCACGACCGAAATGAAATCTATTTATTTTTACCATTTAAGATGAGTATGAATATTTTATAGATCGCGTATATTTACAGACAAAGTATTAACTTTATTATCCGTTTTTTTGTTTGATAAGTCTAGTTTTCTTGTAAAATTATTAAACATCGGGAGTTTCTTAAAAATATTATCACTAAGAGGAATTGGTTTGCCAGGATCAGGAAATTTAGGAATACGAGATCTCTGCATACCCCTCATGGATCACGTGCATGTGTATTAAAGTATATATCGACACATGTTCTGTAACTATTAGCAGTCAATCAATTGCAGTTTTGTTTTGTTTACGTTCAGTTGTTTTATGTATTGCTGATAAGCGAAAACGTGTTTTCATTAATCAATTTTAGTAAACAAAGTATTTATTAGTTCAAGGTTTCTCCTTTTAGTTATTTTTTATAAAAAATATATATAAAATGACTAGTAAGTAAGATTTGATGCTGATAACTTGTAATACAAGTTATTCCTTATTAAAGACGAATAAGATGAATACGACTAAGGGACTAGGGGTAAATGGAATCTATTTGGCGATAGGCTAGCAATCAGTCACCAATATGCCATATAACATCACTACCCCACTATTACTTAATTCTATTACGCAACCTTTGTATATTTCCATATTCACGTCTCCAAAATTCTTTCTTTCAAAAGGGATAAAGGACGTGAATGCATACGTATACAAACTGCATTCTTCCAAACTCCTATTAAACAATTCAAATGCATACCTTGATCAAAGCAAATCGTGTTCCAAAGCAATTACTGCGAATGATAATAAGTGGGTTGTAACACGCGAGTGCAAACCTAGAGACACTGTGACAAAAAGACAAACGCGTTCACGACACTACCCTTGCGGGGTAGTCAGAGGTTCAAGTTTCCATCTCCGCAATTGCGAAGGTAGTAATTCTATGGCCACCTCGAACCCACGTGTTGACCAGATAGTCTGCACTCAATGTGACAGGTGGTAAGCCATGTCGCCATTTACAAGCACTAATTATGACCTGTTCGGGGAACAGGTAGGTTTCCTTACGATGTTTTCCCTTACCGTATAATTCGATGCATTTCGTAAATGCACTGTGAGATAGCATCAATCATTCGTCTGTATGATCAATTAACAACCTTATGAAGTAGATAATAGAGTCTAGACGTTTTTTGTGTTTGAATTTAAACTATTGAGTATCACACTTTAAGTCTAAATGCCGAGTGTTTAGGTTTAATATAAGGGTAAATTTTTGATTGATAGGTTAAATTGGAAGTAAATAAACGACACATAATGTATGTTATATATTTATATAAATAATTGTCAAATACCTAAGCAAGAAAACTGTCGTAAGAATCAATAATGGAAATATTATAAGTAATTCCTGAGTACCTTAACAACTGTATATATATATACTGTAAACTGTATTATATGAATAAACTAAATTCTATAGCTTCATTGTTATGGCAACAATAAGAACATTAAATTTATGACAAACTACCTATAATTATACGTATTATACAATATACCTTTCTCAATCATCCTCCCATATTCATACCACACTAAATACATAATCCTGCCATCTGTTAACCAACCAAACCAAACTAAAAAGGTTGAAAATTCAAAGCATTTCAACACAAAATAGTCGGGAGCCGTCAGAACCAAATTTCTCAGTACACTTTTCGCTAGGTTCCTCTAACTGATTAATAATGCAAGTACGCCACACTTAACCTGCTTGCACACGACCGATAATCGGTAACAGAGTTTTTGAAGGAGGAAAACTGTACTATTTATAATAGTATACATACATACACATCACTCCTGATTCCCCAAAGAGGGGTAAGCAGTGATCACAGATTCCCATGTGTCCGATCCTGACAAACCACTTTCGCTTCATTGACACTCATATACATCTTCGTACACAATAAAAACGCTGCATTAAACACGATTATCTACTCTAATAACCATCTACTGAGTAAATGCATTAAAAATAGTTATTTTTATATATAGTGCATTATATTTAAAGAAGCATCAAATTATACAAAATCGACAACAAAAATACTAAATTGACAACATATTTTCCTATTTCTAGTTGTAAATTTAAATAATGTGAAAAGTTCCATTTATATATTTACCAACTTTTAAGTAATTAAAATAATTTAACTATAAATTAAATAAATATAAAATTTAATAATATTAATTATTCTTCAAATAAGATTAGACAAAAAAATCGGTAACCGATTATCGTTCACGCGCGGTAATGCCGTGAACCGGGCGAAGTTGGGCGGTATCCACGTGGAATAAACGCCGTGGAATACACGCCGTGTGTTCATTAAGCGCCTCGGGTGCTATAAATTGTGCGATGGCTAGGTGTAATTCAGTCGGTCGTACGTTGCCGTGGAAAACACGACACTCCCGGGGGACAAGGGTTTTTAAAACGATCTAGATTGTTAAAGGAGTATCCAAAAATGGTTTTGGACAGTAAAAAATGCTCTACGTTATTAGCTTATGATATGTCATCACTACATAGTATAAAACAAAGTCGCTTTCTTTGTCCCTATGTCCCTTTGTTGAAATCTTTGAAAGTACGCATCAGATTTTGATGCAGTTTTTTTTAACAGATAGAGTGATTCAAGAGGAAGGTTTATAGGTATAATAACATCCATTAAATAGTGGAGTAGGCTATATATTTTATACCCGTGCGAAGCCGCAGCGAGTCGCTAGTCTGTAATAATTGAATGTAAACTGGTTTTCTATTTATTTTTCTTGATATTATAAATCACATTTTTATTCGAAATTATAAATAACATATCGAAAGGTTTATATACCTAATTTATCTACCTACAACAACATATTTCATAATTACATGGGAATTTTATGACTTGCACTAATATAGCTGCCATTCTGCATATAATAAAGGATATACACAACATGACATTCCCTATACCTCAATCATACATAACATATACAAAAAACTACTCTACACTGTACAAGGACACCAACCCTATCATTTCGCAAGTCTATACAGCAATGACCCATTTGCAATGTCGGATATTGATCCTCTTTCAACGGAGACAGAGACTCACAATAGACTGCTTATTACTTCATTACTACCTATAATAGTCTGTGTTAGATGGGACCTAAATAGAGCACTAAGTAGCTGCCTTTTTAGCTCTACAATTTTTCAATCTACTTATACTTATATATATATATATACACACTATAATTTATTATTGGTCAATATATATATATATATATCGGGGTCAATATATATATATATATAAATATATATATAAGGATCGGGACAGATGGGGCCCATGATCTCTGCGTACCTCTATTAAGACCTTTCGTTCTATACCCAGGCCTTATGTTAAGTTAACGATTAAGGTTCTAAGAATAAATAGAACCCATTAAAGACTGAATTAGCAACATGTTAACCCTCTACATTCACAGGGTACCATTCTTTCTTACTACTACTATCCCCATTTGTTTCAATCCTGACAACCTTCGCCACGTTTTCATCCATTCACCTCCTCATACACACTCGGCGGTTACAGGTACTTCTAACGTCACCCCATCAATATGGCGTCTATCTATAACGTGTATGTATGTATAGACAACATACACACATAATTACAAGGAAGCAATCCGCGCCTGCCCAACACTGAACAGCACTTTAAATATCATTTATAATAATATCTCTCGAAGGTTACCAAGGGAGGTCAACCCATGCACTTTGATCTGAGATTTCAATGTGAACAAAAGGCTTTTCGGCCTCTCGAACATCGAACGGAGGTTGTACTGCTTGTAGAGGCTTTGTTAAGGATTGGTGAAGGAATGACAAACATGTGTACTGAAGGGAATATATATAATAGGGGCCTTAGTCCACTAATGCAGTTTAGCACAAACGCAGTTCGATATCAGATCAGTAGTAGTGTGAAATTGATAGTGGGTGATCAAAAGTGTAAAATTTCACCATTGAAATCGGCAATAGTGTAAAATTTTGCTTAAAAAATGACTGAATTCATCACTTTTGGCAATCTGCTACAAGCTACACACTATTACTGATCTGATATTGAACTGTTATTTCATAAAAAGTATTAGTGGACTAAGACCTTAGGACATTGTCAAAAGGACATACACCGTTCGGCGAAGATTGAAGTTGGTGAAATATGTTGTAGTAGGTAAGGTAGGTATTAGTAGGTAAGGTAGGTATTAGTAAGTAACGTATAAAGTCAATCAAAGCTCATTTTTCACCAGATTACTATTCAATACTGCGGTGAATCAGTTTCCAAGAAACAAAGGTATAATTCTTTGCATTTTCCCTATCCGTAAAGCTCTCATACAAGATAATTTTTTCATAGGAACAACACAAAAGCAACTTTGATAGACAAAAAAAATAAGTAATAAATTTAATAGCATTTTTATAAAATATAACAAACGAATATAAGTCTATGATCCATCAATTCCATACCATTTAGAACAAAACAACAAGAGCATATTACTGAAACGCATCGACAGCACTTCGAAAACATCGTAAACTCAGTGTGCGATGTACTCACAACCCTCCAAGTAATATGGGGCATGCAAATAAACTTGTGTCGGCGTCCACACATAAATTTTGTCAACAAACAAACATTTACACAAGGCTAGTACACACAAAATGTCAACTCAGACACATACTCAAAACAGACAAACACATTCACGACCATTAACCCTTGCGGGGTAGTCAGAGGTACAGGTTTCCATCTCCGCAATTGCGAAGGTAGTAATTCTATAGACACCTCGAACCCACGTGTTGACCAGATAGTCAGTTCTCAATGTGTCAGGTGGTCAGCCATGGCGCCATTTACAAGCACTGATTATTACCTGTTCTACGAACAGGTAGGTTTGCTCACGATGTTTTCCCTCACTGTATAATTTGATGCATTACGTAAATGTGTTTTTATTACGAAAATGTACATGGAAATTCATTAAAGTATACGTGTGTGTATATACCCTTATGTGTAAAAGTATAATATATAAAAGGGCATGCTTCGATGGATAGGACATGTTATGCGGATGAATGATAGCAGATTGACAAAAGGAATATATGTGAGTGAAGTGGAAGGACGGTTACGTAGGGGCTAGGAATACCCATAACTGCCGAGTGTCTATAAGACGATGTATGAGAGTCAATGAAACGAAAGTGGTCTGTCAGGATCGGGACAAATGGGGTTCAGTAATCTCCGCCTACCCCTCTACATGGAATCAGGCGTGATGTGTATGTATGTATATGTAAAAGTGTCATGATCTTTCCAAGAACACATGTGTTGGTTTGGGACACAAATAGAATGCAATTAGGCACTTTCGACTTGGCATGTTGAAGGCAATTAGGGGGCAAACGGTAATTAATTTTAAGAGTTAGCGATCGCTATTTAAAACGTTACAACCCCCTCATGTGATTCCCGGAGGAAGAATATAGCTTAGCTTTATGGCATATTAATATATGTATATTTATATATATATACACTAGCGACCCGATCCGGCTTCCAACGGGTATAAAATATATAGCCTACTCCACTATTTAATGGATGTTATTATACATGTAAACCTTCCTCTTGAATCACTCTATCTATTAAGAAAAACCGAATCAAAATCCGTTGCGTAGTTTCAAAGATTTAAGCATACAAAGGGACATAGGGACAAAGAAAGCGACTTTGTTTTATACTATGTTGTGATATATATATATATATATATATATATATATATACAGGGTGACAGATTCATCACTGGCAATATTTGAACCTGGCTATAAGAAGCACCTATAGAACCCATTTTCATAATAAAAAGGGTAGGAAATTTTTGGAAATTTTGGACAATTTTTTTAATTTGCATTTTAAATTTTCAATAACATATGGGTACCCTATCTACGTACTACTTACCAAGGTCATGTTCATTCATAAATTGTAAGTTTACATTCTATGTAATTATCTATGGTAATCTGGTGTTTATGGACCAGGATAGCACCTTGAATGAAACTTTTTTCATTATTGAGACAGTGTTTTCACAGGTTAGGAAGCCAATAGAACATACTTATGTGGTTTCCTTTCAACATTAATTATGACAATGTTATGCACTATTCTTTTATTTCATCCAAATAATCATCACTGCACACAATAACACTACATGAACATTAGCCGGTTATGGATTGTACTTAATTTAATCGCGTGATTATTCAATGCTGGTTACTAATTAATCTCCCTTTAGTTTACGCTTTGATAACTTCTTTAAAACATTTGATTCCATTAAAATGTTTTAGTTAAATATAATAACCTCGAAAACACTTCAGTAATAATTACATTTCCACTAAACTATAAATTTACATTCACATGACTAAACCATGTTTTACTTTCACATCATTAATAAACATCATACACCATTATTGTACTATGAAATAGCAATTTAAATTATAAATTTAGAAGACAAAAATACTTTTTACCGCCATTGCATTGTAATAGCATTGTAATCAATTCAATTTGTAATAGCATTGTAAAAATGACAACAAACATAGTCAAATAAAGTAAACATAAAGTAAAGTCCGTGTCATACAGCCAGGGTGAAGTGCATTTCATTTCATACTTTCGACTTACTACGAGCATAAATATTTAAATATTTTGTATGATTAATAAATAAATATACATGAGATAAAGAATAAACAATAAAAAGTAAATAAATAATAATAAAATTGTATATTTCACTAATGTGTTACGTACTATTTTATCACTAATAATTTCATGTACTTTTTGAAACATGTAACCAGACCATTAAATTTAAAAAAAAATAGAATTACTCTATATTGAATTGTTTATAATTTTCACATATTTATTGAATTGTATATTGTTAAAAATTTTGTAACGACATACGCAAGATGATAATAAGTTTTGAAATTATTTATTATTAGTTATAATAGTTATCGATATGGATTAAAATGAACAAAGATTGAAGAACTAGTGAAATGGAATTGTATTTGTCATCGTGTACCATGTATGTGTGATGTGTTTTGATAATTTTCATTGGAAGCATGTGATGTTCGACCACAAAAAAACTTTTATGTTTTTGGGTATGAAACAGCAGGTAAGCCGTAGTGATGATGATGACGCCTTATCTTCAAACCCTATAACGGCATTGGGTACACAAGAAATAGAGTTTAGTAAAATTTTTTAGATTTTTACTTGGATGTTTTGTTGTTGATAGTTTTTTGTTTTGGGTGTTGAAAGATATTTATTTGGATGAGAACTTATGAATGAAATAATGTAGGGCGTCCATGTATTCTGAATTGGCTCCCAAACTTTGAGGAGGCTTTTCTCCATATTTTTGTACTGGAGGGTACTAAAATAATTAAGCCAGGCCGCATTATTTTGACCATATAATCTACCCTTGAAGTATTGCCAGTGATAAAAATTTCACCCTGTATATATATACACGTTCTTTAGTCCCTTACAGCAGGGAAAGAATCTCGGAGCAATAATAATTTCTAGGTCACAATGTAGTATATATATTGAGGTTGTGTTATCTATATGTTGTTTCTCTTTCTACCCCTCTTCAGAAAATCAGGCGTGATGTGTATCTATGTATGAGATGTAATACGGAACAATGGTGACAAGTTACTAGCCCATCGCTCAATAGATTCCAGTTACCCCTAGTCCTTTAGTCACCTTCTACGACATGGAGGAAGAACGGCAGCTAGTTAGCATACTTTGTTCGTCTCATACTATCAAGGGACGTAAAAGTGTTTAAAGTTTACGACCGTTTACTTCTTTCAGGATAAACAGAAAAAAAGCAGCAAAGACATAATAGCTCCTCCTCACTTAGCTTAGCTTACTATTTTATTAATAAAGACATTAAATAGTCCAGAATGCTAGCTAACCAATAAACTCTATTTACCCCTAAACCCCTACAACAAGACGGGAAGAAAGGTAACTAGATTAAATTTAATTCACGTACCATTGTACTTAACTCTTTATCACATTATTCAGTTAATTAAAACACCTTATACTACGATGTTTGAATCAATAAACAACCCATCAATCCCCACTCCGTTTATAGTCAATAATTTTACGGCCAATCGAGATCCAAAGTGGAAAACTTTACGATCTACCCTCATTTCTGCTTTATTTTGTACACGAGACATTTTATAGTTATTAGTCCACTAAATATTGGTATTTTACTTGTTTTTGTTTAACACTGTCTGTCGTTTTAGGATTATATTTGAAAAAGGGTGACTTTAGAAGTAGCTATAACCGCCGAGTGTGTATGAGGTGTAGGTTTGTGTATGAAAGAAGCGAAATTGTCAGGGTAAAGACAAAAGGGATTCTTGATCTCTGTCTACACCTCTATATGAAAACGGGAGAAAAGAAAAGGGATTTTTGATCTCAACCCACCCTTGCTTGTAGAGAAACGGACGTTATATATTTGTATGTATGTACCAATTTCTGTTATTACCTGTATTAACATATTTATATTGTTATCAGAATACAATACATAAAACGCATATAAAGATATTTGCATGAATGCCACATACACAAAATAGTACCTCAATCACACATTCCATATGAAAACAGCAAAATATCGGTTATACACAATTTTCATTCATTCATTCAACACAATAAATATTGAAAAAGCCAACAGCAATGTTCGAATTTATTTATTCAGCAAAATCATGAATGAAATGAAACGTTGCATTCTGTACAATTTACTATTGAATAATATAGTAGATTCATTGAATATTACGTTTACACATTAATAAGTGGTTTATTTTATGCAAGCACCAATAAATTATCAGCTGAATTGCACCGTATAATGTTTTATTAAAAACAATTACTCATACAAATTACATATATAATATGTTTACATATTGTCCTGACCTAGCCTATAGCTAATATTGATAAGTAGCTACCTTTCTTTCTGGCATGTCGTAGAAAACTAAAACGGAACTAGAATTCAATAGAACCTATTGAGTGAAGGACTATTAATTCTATTTCTTTATAGGTTTATTGTTGACTGTAATGTAAATATTAGTATACATCAATATGAAGATTAATTAATTCATTAAAACATAATGTGAAAGTGATCTGTCAGGATCGAGGCAAATGGGAATCCAAGATCTCTGCCTACCCCTCTACAGGGAATCAGGCGTGATGCGTATGTATGTATGTATGTGAAGTATAATTTTATAGATTTAGAATTAATTTATAGATTAAAACACCGTATTAGGTTCATGCCTATAAAGGTGTTTACATTGTTAGGATGAATAAATAAATAAATATTTGTTATTTATATTTATTATTATACCATCACAACCTTTATATTTATACTAAATACGACGTATAAGATAATATATATTCTTCGTGGTTCACGCCACCTCTATTGATAGATATCCTTGGGTATATGTATGGTATATAGGGTGACATTAGGAGTACCTATAACCGCCGAGTGTGTATGAGAAGATGTATAAGTGTCAATGACGCTAAAGTGGTCTGTCAGGATCGGGACAAATGGGGATCCGTGATCTCTGCCTACCCCTCTACAGGGAATCAGGCGTGATGTGTATGTATGTATGTATCACACTCAACTCATACCCGAAAACTAGGCTTTTATATACCCTAAAAGCCTTCTACGAAAACAAGCCGGTTCCATGAAAAGCACCGCTTACCAAGAACCAGTCAAAAAAGGGTTCAATTCATTTGAATGTCACAAGCGAACTAATTGGTAATTCTACTGAAAACTGTTTGTGACTCTTTCTATTGTAAATATGAAATAAGTTTACGATATAATAATTGAATTTGAGTACAGTATTGATTTAATAAGGGAACTGTTAAATGACAATATTATACCTAAATGTACTAGTGAAAACAAATAAATTGAGTGCCTTTGTGAGCGATTTGTAAGATTTGATGCTATTAACAAGATACTAAAAATTATCCAAACCAGAACAGTCATTGTAATAATTAATCATACATACATACACATCACGCCTGATTCTCTGTGGAGGGGTAGGCAGAGATCACGGATCCCCTTTTGTCCGATCCTGACAGACCACTTTCGCTTCACTGACATTCATACATCTTCTTGTACACACTCGGCGGTTATAGGTACTCCTAACGTCACCATTTTTCAATATAGCGTCTGTCTGACTGTTATATGTCTTATTAATCATACAAAAGACTGACTCATACGGCCTTTTTATAAGAAACATAGATATCTTTCATTTTATTTCATATTGTTATCCTTCAGTTTAGCCTTAACAACACTAGTTACTCACCCATCAGTAACCGATGCTTAATAAAAATCCATTTAACAACAATTCATTTAACCACTAAACCACCTTAGTACAACTTATAATCACATCACACTATTACACCATATTCAATACTTTGTTACAATGAAACACGCACTACCTAAAAAGATTTCCTTACAAACACAACACCTTCGAAATCACTGTTACATTAACAAAAACAATTCAAACATACGCAGAAACAAACGTTTAATTACTTGTATTTATACAACACTTTACAAAATTCTATTCATTTCATAAGGCTAAACATCTAAACATTACAGCCTTTTTAAAATTATATACTTCATAACACTAGTAAAACTACACACAAACCGTAAATCTACAATCAACTTGCAAACCGACCAACATTAAGAATTACACTGAGAAGTTTTTCACATAACATAAGCCATGTTGACACAATCATCTGACGTAAAACTACGTAGAGTCTATTGACAGAGGCATTTTCCTACGCCGAAAACTGACACTTTACGACCCATTACGTCATTTGTTACTCACATGGTTACCATGGCAACGGGTTAAGATCATTGTTGAGTCATGTAGGATGATGTGTGAAGAATAGAAGAGCATGTATGATAAGGTTAATGGGTGTGAGTGAAGCAAGGGAGATTTGTCAGGATCGTTCCAGATGGCGATCGATAGTCTCTGAGGATCCCCTTGGGAAAGTAGACGCGTGAATATATATATATATATATATATATATATATATGTATGTAAGGTAAGATTAGTTGAGTTTTGTGTTGGACTTTGGACTATCAAATTATGTATTTACTAGCGACCCGCTCCGGCTTCGCACATCTGGCTATTTAATGGGTGTTATTATACGTATAAAGCTTCTTCTTGAATCACTCTATCTATTAAAAAAACCGCATCAAAATCCGTTGTGGAGTTTCAAAGATTTAAGCATACAAATGGACATAGGGACAGAGAAAGCGACTTTGTTTTATACTATGTAGTGAAGATTGCCTATAACGGTAAACACATAAACTCGCATTAAATCATATAAAAGTGGCTCCCTTTCACATAAAGCACGCCCTTATAAAATATCTTTAGATGAAGTAATGCCTATTACTCGCAATGGTGTGACATAGTATATTATTATTTAATAAAAAATAGATTTCTCAAAAATCACAGACAACCTCTGACAACCCCGATAGGGTTGTAAGGTCGTGAATGCATATGCTTACTTAAATCATAATTCTTACTCAAAGCAAGCTTAAAACGCATCAATCACCCCAAAGCTTAGGGTTCAATTACCCCATTATCACAATAGCAGAGTTCGTTCGCGAACGAATATTAATTTTCTTACAAAAGAAGCGGCTGCCTCGCTACGTTTTACTTAGGACTGAAATTTCTCTGTAATCTAGCCACAATAGAAGAAAAATAAAAACTGGTACGTGAAAGAATGCTAACTAGCTGCCGTTCTTCCCGGCATGACATAGAAGGCGATTAAGGACCCACATCACGCCTGATTCCCTGTAAACAGAGGTGTAGGCAGAGATCACGGATCCCCATTTGTCCCGATCCTGACAGACCAGTTTCGCTTCATTGACACTCATACATCTCATACACTCGGGCGGTTATAGGTACTCCTAACGTCACCCTTTTTCAATATAGCGGCTATCTGACTGTTATATGTCTTATTGGGCCCCTACCTAACCGCCCTTCTACTTCACTCATATAATAAGAACCTTTATGTATATTACTACATAGTATAAAACAAAGTCGCTTTCTTTGTCCCTGTGTCCCTTTGTATGCTTAAATCTTTGAAACTACGCAACGCATTTTGATCCGTTTTTTTTAATAGATAGAGTGATTCAAAGGAAGGTTTACATGTATAATAACATCCATTAAATAGTGGAGTAGGCTATATATTTTATACCCGTGCAAAGCCGGAGCGGGTCACTAGTGAACGAATATATATTACATTCACAAAAGAAACGGTTGCCTCCCTACATTTTACTTAGAGCTGAATTTTCGCTCTAGACTTTTCACAATGGGAGAAAATAAAAACAAGAATCCAGTCTGGCTCCGGGTATGATTGACTCTTGAAAGAGCAGGGACCGAGCCACATTTTAATTTGCGTTCCTCGTAAACACACTGATGATTGGTGGAGGCGAAGAAATATGAATCGTCAGTCTGCCCGTGACCATGGCTACTGCAACGTAGCCGAAACGTCGGGTTAATAAAGGTAATTTTATTATATATAAACTTACGCGATAAGTCCCGTTAATTATTAATCATGAGTATAAATCGCGAATCTCTTAAAACTATGATGATTTATTGTGCTGATATTTGTATGTTTTATGTAGAAGTACAAATTTCAGGTAAAAACAATATTGTAGTTTGAAGTATCTATAACCGCCGAGTGTGTATGAGGAGGTGTATGAGTGTCAAGGAAGCGAAAGTGGTTTGTCAGGATCGGGACAGATGGGGATCCGTGTTCTCTGCCTACTCCTCTATAGGAAATCAGGATTGATGTGTATGTTTGTACGTAATATTGTAGAAGGTAATCGTAATAATAAATGATAAGTTTTACATGCATATTGTCTAATTTATTATGCAAGAAGCCATAAAACGCCTCAGTTCCGTATAAATATTAATTCTTTTAGCATTCGTTAGATTATCAAATACGAGTGCATAGAAGCTGCCAATGTAGCGAAAGTGGTTTGTCAGGATCGAGAGAAATTAGAATTTGCGATCTCTATCTATTCCTATGAAGAAATCTGATGTGTATGTATGTAAAAAAGCGTCTCTGTGTATACTAAATGATTTACAATAAAATCATCATTTTAAATCTTAGAACATAGTATTAATCTAAGACTGTATTTAAAAATAACCTTAAATATAATAACACCTACTTCTAAACTGAAAAAGCGCCATCTATTAGTCATTCCTGAACCGTCCGCGCCAACGTGACGTATACATTAAGGCAACGGAAATGCATTAAAAGGAGGCATTTACTTGCATGGACAAGCAGGTAGCCAAGATACGTGTCAGAACTAAGAATACTTGTAACGGTAATCAAAACTACATTAGTGTCAAGTGCCTGAACACTAGAGTCTGAAATTCTAGGTTTGCATGGCATGCATGAGCGTGATTTTAGATCTAGGTCATACGGGATGAGAAACTAGCGTTATTTGTGAACCTAGATCCTGAGTCCTAGAAATCGAATAATCTGTTCGAGGTCTTGATATTGTAACGGATCTTCTTACGATTTAAAGCATTGACTTTTTAACTGACGTAGCTAATGCAAAAAATGAAGAAAGAGTAAACAATTATTTATTAAGAAAGAGAACTCATTCTTATAGACTTCGATAATACTAATATAACGTTACTTAATATATGATTAATTAAAATCTTTGCAGTTTCTTGGCATTTTTTCTCTGCAGTTTTTCCTTTACGAAATTCCAATAGTTAAATTAGATTTATTTAAAAATTTTCAAGTGTATCTAATTTTAGGGACAATTATTCATTTAATTTTTTTCCTTTCCTTTCAATAATTGAAACTTTATGTTGAATGAAAATCATTTCTTTTCAATAAGATATACCAAAAGTAAATAACACGAAAAACTTCATTTTATGTCCCCTTTCCTACAACAAAATGAGACCAAACCTATCATACCAAAGGCTAACCTTGAGGCTTGAACAACAAGTCTATGCAAATGCAGAGCACAGCTTCTGTTGAAGGAAATAACCGATATTGCAAACCACATCCAGTCGAGCCAAATTGGAGATTTAGTCACAACCCCTATATATGTTGTACTTGAGACTGTGAATGGTATATGGCATAACTATTGATTTTTGTAAACTTGCTATTATAGTAAGCGTTCTTTAAATTGATGCTGTTTCGTAGTTATGAACGATTTTATTATATTATATACAGGGCAAAAATCCAACTCAAGTCTGGATAAAATGGTTCAGAATTTACTATTTAATAATCCAAGGTTTATCTAAATACATACATAATAGTTTATTTGAGAAAAATAATTTGGAACCCACTAAAAAGGCGACTAATTAAAAATTCTATACCGTAATTGCAATTCTAAATCTAGAACCCCCAAAACCCAAAAACCATAAACCAGCTAAACCAAATAACGATACTAAAACAGATGGGCACAGAAACTTGGAGCATCAAAACAACAATGAATATGCAAATACTCTAGGAGGGAAGGTTATTGAACACTGTGAAACATCGAAGGGGAAGACAACATCCAATATCGAAATCACAGGAAGGTTCCCATTTTGATAGAAGCACACATCAAAGAACTCTTGTGGTTTAGCAAAGAGAATATTTTGTAGGCAAAAGTGCACTTTGGAAGATTTGAATGTTTGTAACTATACGTAGTCAGGTTAATGATATTTGTATGGCAAAAGTAAACCAAAACTGAAAGAATCTACTCGTAAATCAGTCAATAACAAAGAAAGGTTCGAAACTTTAAATCTCCGCAATTTTTGACATAATTAGTATGTTTATGTTTTGGCATTACTATAGTCCACACACGAAATCAATAAATCACGCCGAGTGTATATGAGGAGTATAAGTGTCAATGAAGTGAAAGTAGTCGGTCAGGAACGGGATCCGGGATCTCTGCCTTCCTCTCTACATTTAATCAGTGATGTACGTATATGTATGGAAAAACGCGTTCAAAAATATTAACCCTTGCGGGGTAGTTAGAGGTTCAGGTGTCCATTTCCGCCATTGTGAAGGTAGTAATTCCATGGCCACCTCGAACCCACGTGTTGACCAGATAGTCAGTGCTCAATGTGACAAGTGGTAAGCCATGTCGCCATTTACAAGCACTAACTATTACCTGTTAGGGGAACAGGTAGGTTTCCTCGCGATGTTTTCCCCCACCGTAGCATTCGAGGCATTTCGTAAATGCGTTTTTATTATTACGAGATGTATATGTATGTACGAAATCAAAATACACGTACATCGGACCTAGTCCTAACAAGCGCCGAAAATCAATTAATCCAATTCCAAAACCCAACAAGTTAACTAATGTAAACATGGAACAAATTTCCAGAAACTTGAGCCTTGACAATTAATCGATAGCAAACTTTGGTATGAGGAACTTTCAAGTTTTGGTAAGTTTGATCAAATGATACCGAGGCATCGTGGATACGTAATCAATAGCCACGACATGCTATCACACGAAACGAGCTCGCTTATAACATACCGTAAATGTAAAAGGTGCATTTGATAAAAAGAACTATGTAAGATACCCTAACCACATGTAATGATAACAGTATGGATGATTTTGCAACCGACTTGAAAGAAGATATGAAAAAGATACAAAGGTAATATTATTTAATAATATTGCTGTAGTTTATATCAAGCGGAAAAAAATAGAATCAGGAAAAATGGAAAACATTACAAATAATAGAAATCATTAGAAATAGGAGACACAATTCAAAACTAAGGAATATTGGACTGTGACTTCTACTTACAATTACAAAATAACTATCACATCAAAATTACTCAATCTCACGAATCGAAATATTTATTCATACTATCCAGCTAACTAACATGTGCCAATCACATGTTACCTCACCGTTCAGAACATTTTTAATCACCGTTGGAAAACTTTCACTAACCACTGCAGCATCATTAATATCAATATCCTTTAGAAAACCTTGGAAACCTAATAGTTCAAGGCTTGATCTAGTCACGACCTAACTAATACTTTTAGGCACTAGACTAGGTACTACATAGATATACATTCACGTCCTTTAATCCCTCCCGGGGTGGACAGAACCTAGGAGGTACAATATCTTCTAGGTCTGCTTCACTACATAGTATAAAACAAAGTCGCTTTCTCTGTCCCTATGTCCCTTTGTATGCTTAAATCTTTGAAACTACACAACGGATTTTGATGCGGTTTTTTGAATAGATAGTGATTCAAGAGGAAGGTTTATATGTATAATAACATCCATTAAATAGTGGAGTAGGCTATATATTTTATTCCCGTGCGAAGCCGGAGCGGGTCGCTAGTCTATCATTAAAGAATGATCATAGGGATTGTGATGTCATAATGGAACATGGCGACAAGTTGCTAGCCCATAGTTCAATAGATTCTCTAGTCCTTTAATCACTTTCGGGGTGGACAGAACTTTGGAGATATAACATCCTAGGTCTCTTTTATATTGTGTTTGCGATGCCATAATGGAACATTGGTGACAGGTTGCTAGCCCAATAGATTCTATTCACCCCTACCCCTAGTCTCTTAGTCGCCTCCTTTGACATGCCGTGAAGAACGGCAGCTAGTTAGCATCCTTATAACGTCACAACTAACACAACAAGACATAAAGGTAGCATTGAGTAATTTTGTACGAGACTATTTCGAATTCAACCACAAACGATTTGCGACTGAAGAAGACTGGGTAATTACCAGTACATACTGCGCTGCGGTATTGCAAAGAGAATTTTATACCTAATTACACACTGTCGGTCCACAATGCAAAGACATAGTAAACCGTGGCACAAACCGGTCCTCTTATTACTCGCATTAAGGTAGGGCTGACTCAAACTAAGTTGGTTTCATTACAACTACTTATCTAACCGTGATCCATGGATAGATATAAAAACACTAGAAAAGTTATATAATAGAAAACTAGTACAAAATAATATTATAAGTATCTACGCAAAGATATGTATGTATGTGTATATATATATATACATATGTGTGTGTGTGTGTTTCTCATAATAGAAAACTAGTACAAAACAATATTATAAGTATCTATCGAAGATATATAGATATTCTGTGCTAGACTGGGACGAACAAAGAATACTAACTTGCTGTCGTTATTCCCGACATGTCATAAGATGCCACTAAGGGACTAGAGATAGATACACAAATAGACGATGAGCTATCAACCTATCGCCAATGTTTCATATGACATTACAACCTCAATATTCATGCTAGAAAGTGACCTAGGAAATATAATCGTCTCTCCGAGGTTATGTCCACTTCCAAAGGGATCAAAGGGCGTGAATGTATATATATATATATATATATATATATATATATATATATATATATATATATGTATTATTAGCTAAGGTCTGATTGTAAACCTACCCATTTGTCTGGGTAGGGTATCGAGTGATTTGTGTTCGGTACTGGCTTTTAAATAGCAGAGGCTTTAAATTGCTTGATTAGGGCCGTAGGGAGTGTTTATGGAGAATAGAATGAGGGAAATAGATATATGAAATGCTTGTGTAATCAGAGGTTTTTCATGTTTGTAGTGAGTGTTGCTTTGTTGACATCTACATACATATGTATATACATTGAATGTTCTAATTATATAAGCTTCTTATTATACATACCTACGGATACATTCACGGCCTTTGATCCCTTTGGAAGTGGACATAACCTCGGATGTAAGGGGGCACACTATCACCCTAGTGCCTCAAGCCAACCTCACCTGCCCGTGGTGCATCCTGCTTTATAACTAACGAGGCTCTGGCGACCGACAAATGGCGGTATAACCATTTCTTAATCAAGCGTGGCTAAATGCAACAGACCAGTGACGGGCAGCAGCGTCACTGGTGCGAAGAGCTACGTTCTGCGCTCACCAACCCGCCTGCCCAGCGTGGTGAGTAAGGGCAATAACCCCCCATGAGAAAGGTTACGAACACATGGCCCCCAGTTCCCGGTCGCCCTACTATTCCGGCCCACGGCAGCGGTCTCGGTTACGGTAGGGCAGGGGGTGCTAAGAATCCCCGGGTTACGGACAGCTGCCACAAATTGACACTGGCGACGTACAATGGACGCAGTCTACGGCTGGACGAAAGCCTGGCGCAACTGGAGGTAGAACTGACTAATTTAAGGTGGCATGTTCTGGGGATATCGGAGGTCCGAAGATCTGGTGAGGACACCATTACCCTAGAATCAGGCCATCTGTTCTACTTCCGGGAGGGCGACCAGAAGTCACAGGGTGGCGTAGGTTTTCTCGTCAACAAGGTTCTCCGTGACAACGTGCTGGAGGTTTCGAGTGTGTCGACCCGGGTAGCGTACCTAGTACTGAAACTGACCAAGAGATACTCTCTTAAGGTCGTGCAGGTATATGCGCCGACGTCGGCATACCCAGACAGTGAGGTCGAGGTGGTTTATGAAGATATCACCAAGGCGATGCATAACACCACCAAGACCCACTACACCGTTGTCATGGGGGACTTCAATGCCAAAGTGGGAGTGCGCGAATGCGATGAATCGCGTATCGGAGCGCACGGGGTTGGATGCAGAAATGCCAGAGGGCAGATGCTGGTCAACTTCCTGGATAAAGAGGGGCTGTTCTGCATGAACACCTTCTTCGAGAAAAAGCCCCATAGGAAGTGGACCTGGCAGAGCCCAGATGGTAGGACGAAGAACGAAATCGACTTCATCTTGGCAGACAGGAAGTACGTGTTCAGGGATGTCTCAGTGGTCAATAGGTTTAAGACCGGCAGTGACCACCGCCTTGTGAGAGGCACCCTGAATTTCGACTTTAAAGCCGAGAGAAGCCGATTAAGACGATCCGTTCTTCGCCCAACGATGCTCCAATCCGTGCACAGCTCTGAAGCGTTCCAGCTGGAACTACGCAATCGCTTCGAAGCACTGAATACCACGGCAAGTGTTGACGAGAACCTCGATGATGTGGTGAGGGTACTTCGCGAAGTGGGTGGAAGATGCTTCATGGGAGGGCGAGGCAGCCGAAGGTCTAAACTCTCAAGCGGAACCCTGGAATTGATGCGGATTCGACGTGAATTGCCAGAGGGAGCTTCGTCAGATACCCAACGTCTCAATAAAACTATCCGAAAATCGGTGAGACGCGACCTCCGAAGCTACAATGCGAAACTCATCAAAGAGGCCATTGAGCAGAATCGGGGGTCGAAAGTCTTCTGTAAAAGAATGGGTACGTCTAATCTGACGAAGCTGAAAACCTCAGAGGGCAGAACCGTCACTTCAATTCCGGGGATTCTTAAAGAGGTTGAGGGCTTTTACGGCCATCTATACTCCTCGCATGCCCCGAAGCCTCCACCCGATGCGAAGGACCCAAGAGCCACATTGGTGCGCCACTACACTGATGATCTCCCGCTCGTGGACGAAGACGAAATTGGGAGCGCTCTCAAACAACTTCGTAATGGGAAGGCTCCCGGCGAAGACGGAATAACCTCGGAGCTTCTAAAGGCGGGAGGAGCTCCAGTCCTGCAGAAGCTCAAGCACCTATTTAATTCCGTCCTAGCTAATGGGACTACCCCGAAGGCGTGGAGTGAGAGCGTGGTGGCCTTGTTCTTCAAAAAGGGAGACAAGGCCCTATTGAAGAATTATAGGCCTATCGCGCTCCTAAGCCACGTCTACAAGTTGTTCTCGAGAGTGCTCACAAATCGTCTGGCCTCAAGATTTGACGCCTTCCAGCCGCCGGAGCAGGCCGGATTTCGAAAAGGTTTCAGTACCGTAGACCACATCCACACAGTGCGGCAGGTTATACAGAAGTCTCATGAGTATAACCAGCCGCTGTGTCTTGCCTTTGTGGACTACGAGAAGGCCTTCGACTCCATCGAGATCTGGGCTGTTCTGGAATCCTTGCAGCGATGCCAGGTCGATTGGCGTTATGTGCAGGTGTTGAGGAGCCTATACAGCGTGGCATCGATATCTGTTCAAGTCCAAAACCAAAAGACAAGTCCTATACAGTTGCTCAGAGGAGTGAGACAGGGGGATGTCATCTCCCCGAAACTGTTCACGAACGCACTGGAGGACGTCTTCAAAACTCTGGATTGGACTGGGATGGGTATCAATGTCAATGGCAGATACCTCACGCACCTCCGTTTCGCTGACGACATTGTCATAATGGCGGATTCGCTGCAGGATTTACAGGGAATGCTGCATAGTCTTAACGCTGCCTCACGGTCGGTCGGTCTCCGGATGAACTTGGACAAGACAAAGGTCATGTTCAATGAGCTCGTTGTCCCGGGGCCGATCACGATCAGTGGAGAAACGCTCGAAGTGGTCCAGGAATATGTCTACCTGGGCCAGGTTCTACAAATGGGTAGGGACAGCTTCGAGCGTGAGATTTCCAGAAGAGTGCAGCTGGGCTGGGCAGCATTCGGGAAGTTGCGTCATATCTTCTCGTCGCCACTACCGCAGTGTCTTAAGACCAGGGTTTTCAATCAGTGCGTCCTACCTGTAATGACATACGGTGCCGAGACGTGGAACATGACAGTCGGGTTGGCTCACCGATTACATGTCGCTCAGCGGGCAATGGAACGTTCGATGCTGGGTATCTCGTTAAGGGACAGAGTCCGGAACGAGATTATCCGGCAGAGAACCAATGTCGTAGACATTGTCTATCGATGTTGCAAGCTGAAGTGGCAGTGGGCCGGTCACGTCTGTCGCAGAACCGACGACCGTTGGAGCAAAGCGGTTCTCGAATGGCGACCGCGTCTCGGTAAACGTAGTGTAGGACGCCCCCCTGCCAGATGGACTGATGACCTGAAAAAGGTCGCTGGTAGTGGTTGGCTGAGGGCCACGAGTGATCGTGTTTTGTGGCGTTACCTTGGGGAGGCCTACGTCCAGCAGTGGACTGTCATAGGCTGATTGATTGATTGATAACCTCGGAGAGACGATCATATTTCCTACGTCACTTTCAAGCATGAATATTGGGGTTGTGATGTCATATGGAACACTGATGACAGATCGCTAACCAATTACCTAATCCATATCCCATCTATCCATATATCCCTGGACATTCATAAACCAACCATGCATAAATTTGTAAACCTCGTAATATATGCAAAAATAATCACAAATAATTGTTTCTTTTTAATTTGGTTATGTAACTGGCACTGGGCAAAAAATCCTGAAAGCCGGAGTTTCTTGTTCTTCTCCGAGCCAGGGCTTCCGAACCAACGGTAGAATTTCAATGCTAAGAGACAACCAGTGTCAGGCAAATGTTTGGACTTTCAATGAATGTACTATACTTGTACTTATGTTGAATTAAAACATTTGACTGACTTTTTAAATCCCTTTCAGGGCGTACAGAACCCCGAAACACATATATACCTCTCTAAGCTACATTTTAGCTCAAATATCGTAGTAAGAACATTGATGACAGTTCAGTATCCCATCACCCTAGTCCTTTAGACACTTTTAACGTGCCGGGAAGAACGGCAGCTAGTTAGCTTTCTTTTTACGTCTTAGACTAACAAGGTCCTAGCTAATAAGCAAGGCGTATACCCATGAAGACGATCCGTAAAATCCCACGGGAAGCATTCTGTATACGAACTGGGTTTAACACGACCTTTTCATGTTACATCTCGCTCGTTCTACTTACATTTGCGTGCAAATGAGAGAGATGCGAGACACGTGGGCGGGGCTATAAGGTACGTTACAGTCATTATTTGCAGTCAATTAGGTATTTATTTGTTTTTTTCTTATTCAGAATATTGAATTAAGACTTCATGTCTTGAATGACCTAGCCAAGATTCAATACTGAGAATTATAAATCAGATAGACGCCATATTGAAAAAGGGTGACGTTAGAAGTACTTATAACCGCCGAGTGTGTATGCGGTGTATGAGTGTCAATAAAGCGACAGTGGTTAGTCAGGATCGGGACAGATGGGGATCCCACTACAGGAAATCAGAAGTCATACATATGTATTAAAAATCTACATCAACTATTTCGTAATAATTATTTTAACATCAATTTAATGATATTTTTAATGACATTTCATACAAAATACATAATAATCTACCGGTGTAATAAGCTGGAATACACAGAACAAAACAAAATCAATAATCAAGTGTAAAGTACAACGTTTAAAGCTTTCATAACTATCCTAGTTGACTGTACAATTGGAGACACTTCAGACGTATAAAGAATCAGATATAAACCACGTTTATTTAACAATTAACTAATTGAGATTTACTACTATGTAATGACTACTATCTTTATCTGGGAATCATATTCTCATCATAAATCAAGTTAAGCCCTTCTTAACACTTTCTATAATACCTGTGTTAGATAGGACGTAAAAAGAATGCTAACTAGCTGCCGGTCTTCCCAACATATCGTATGCGACTAAGAGACGAGGTGTAAATTGAACTATTTGGCAAAGAGCATACGTTCATGCATACGTAACTACAATTCTAATGAATCACACTATAGTATATTTGCAATAAGAAAATAGTGACGTCATCATGTCCCCACGATTTGACAAATGAGAGGTGACAACAGTTGTCTGTAATTGGTCAATGTGACTTGTTTTCTCATTTACTCACGTCTCATTGGTCAGTTTGACCTCTGTATATCATGTCGTCACTATTTACTTAACGCGAATAACCTATAAATTGTATCTTACGAGATTAGTGTCTTAGATTCTGTCCACCTCATAAGGGATTAAGGACGCGAATACGTACCAACTATCTATCAATGCTAACCCTGTACTGTACTGTGAGAAATTCGCTTAGAATTAAATGGAATTTCTACTTGGGCAGGTTAACTTTGAACCTTTGTTCAACCTTAGTATGGATCGTGTTAACGATCTTATTGCTTTGTAATAAGGACGATATTGCCTTGGTATAACCACGGTTGAAGCCAACTAATATAGTGTATGTATTCTAGATATATCAAGTACTCATAGTGTACCTTTGATATGCTAATACAGTACGTGTTGTGGCATCTTTTTTAATATGCAAATCTATATTTCGTCTGATCTCAGTCGATACGTGTGTATTGGAAGATGCCATACTAAATAATTCTTAATCATACATACATTACTATATATATTTATGTGTCTAGCTATATGTGTTCCCGCGACCACGGCCTATGCAACTGGGTTCAAAACGTTATATGTTATTAATCTTTATTAATTTATCGTGAAACGACCCGGTCTCACATAGTAAATAAAATGGGTATAAATCGCAAGTTTAAAAAAGACTATAGATCATTTCAATTACATATACATACATATATTCACGCCTCTACATCCCTAACGAATCGAAAGTAACTATCGATCGCCACCTGGAATGATCCTGACAAATCTATCACTCCACTCACACCCATTAACCGTCTCATACATGCTCTTCTGTTCTTCACGCACATACACACGCCTTTTTTTTTAATTAATAACTGTTCAGCGATTGACCCCTATCTCACCTGATGGTAAGTGACGATGAGGTCGATGATGTAGCTCGCTGGTCCAGTAATAGCCCATTCACTCTAGCCTTGAAGAGACCTAAGTTATATTTTATTCGCCTTGCTTAAGCGTAATCTGAATTAAATCACGTTTACAGGCTGAATTCTTTATGAAGCCTCTAGGTTAACTTAATAAAACTTCGGCACAAGTTTCCATGGTTACGAACAAACAGCCTAAAATTCACAATACTGGGAAACCTTTTAAAGTAACTTCAACCTACTGCCTATTTATAATATTTCGCAAGTTTCACTTGGAGAATACGTACCGATGGTATTACTGAAATACTTTATCAAACAAATTAGAAAGAAAATATATTTGCCAAGTTTCTTAGAGGCAAAAGGTTCGATTATTTTGCAATGGTGATAGATTTCCAATGAATATCATAAATTCAAAAGCAACCCACTAACTCTTAGTCACATCCTACATTTAGACTACTTTTCTTACTCAAATATCAAATTCCTGAATCACATTAATCATTTAAAAAGAAATAGAAATTCATTTCAATGACCTTACCAAGAGCATACCTACGTCACAGATAATATAGCCTACGTATTATTTAAAACTGCGGTAAATATTAGGCTTAATGATCATTATTTTGTTTTGAAATATGAACTACTATATTGAATTATATGTATTCGCGATTGTTTAAATAAGAAAAACATTCAAGAAGTGTTTTAAGAAGTCATACACACAATATAAAATTCACACAATAAATTAAAGAGTACCTAAAGAGGTAGTATCAATAGGATATATAAGGGAATACCCAAATCAAACAAACAACAAAACAAACGCATTCACGACTATTAACCCTTGCGGGGTAGTCAGAGGTTCAGGTGTCCATCTCCGCAATCGCGAAGGTGGTCATTCTATGCCCACCTCAAACCCACGTGTTGATCAGATAGACACTACTCAATGTGATAGGTAAGTCATATCACCATTTACAAGCACTAACTATTACCCGTTCGGGGAACAGGTAGGTTTCCTCACGATGTTTTCCCTTACCGCAGTATTCACTATAGTGCATTCGCATTAAGAAAATAGTGATGTCATCATGTCCCGACGATTTGACCAATGAGACGTGACAACTGTCGTCTGCCATTGGTCGATGTGAATTGTTTTCACATTTACTAACGTCTCATTGGTCAGTTTAACGTCTATATATCATGACGTCACTATTTACTTAACGCGAATAGACTATAAAATGCACACAATATATACATAAGGAAGTACCCAAATCCTAGCTCCCCAAACGTACTTAAAGCCTACATCCCTACGACAATTCAAAGTACTTACAGGGCGCCGGACTGGGAGGCTCAGCACATATCCCTATGGATTTGCTCGGGTCGTCCAGGAGTGTTTGCGCCAGACTGTAGTCACCCAGCTTGTTCTGGATCTGCTGACTCACGTGGTCCTTGTTTCCGGTCACCTGCAATGGGAGAAATGGTTAGTTACATATTCCAGGTGTTTTAGTTTGTAAGGGGGGATAGGTACATGGAGATATAATTTCGACTAGAGCGCTTTTAGCGTGAATAAATAGTTGTTTGGTTATAGAATAGATTATAATCATGTGTACTAATTAGTCTAGTGTATAAAACTGTAGTAGTTAGAGAATTACTTAACTGGAGACAGAGTATAGGTATATTATCATTTAGTAAGAAATGTCTTGTTAACCAAAAAGAAGTACTAACATACATTTACATATATCATTTAGTCCCTTAAGTAACTGTTGATTTTATTAAAATATCGTCACCAAAACACTATTATATCACCATATAGATTCTAGTTATCTCTATATTCCTCTGAAATCACATTTATTTCCATATAAACTGACATTTTAATACTATTTACACTAAAGTATCTACAACCGGACATTATCCATTATCCCACCATGAAATTCAGAGTCGATTAACAAGCGCTTAACGTTTAAATTCCGAGTATTAGAGCTTCGTTATTCGGACAGAAGCTAGAGTGAATTTCCAATGAAATTACAGTCCATTCCGAAAATAGTTGCAACGTAGCTATGGTACATTTCGTATTTATGAAACCAAGTATGAATGCATTTTGGGTTATTAATGGAGGATTTGGGAAGGTTGTGTTGTTGTGTCTATCTGCTCTTTGTGGAGAAAATTGAGGCTTAGATGTTATATGGGATTTGATTCACATTTATACATAATTCAAGTAAGTGAACTTTAAAGTGGGTAATTTTTTGTATATGTAATGAAAGTAACTACTAAAATTGTTCCTATTAAAATTACTAAATACATAACTAACGTAAAAGCGCCGTATACCGACCGACCTCCTGTATCCGACCATTTTGGTTTTTTCCCTCCTAAACTTATAAATTTCACGTTAAAGTTATGAATTTGCGCTCAATTAGTTCATAAATTTATATTACATTATAAGACAAAATTTGGTTTAGATATGTTAACAGCAAATATCTCATTTGACCGAAATCGTCGCAAGGGAATTTTTTTTGACAAATCGAATCCGAAAAAAACATAAATCGGCGTAAACGAAGATCTGGATTATTTTGAAGAAAACTTTGCTTAATTCGTAGTATTTTTGCATCATATCATTTATTGGTTTGTTGAGCACCGTCGATATCAATCAGCAAGTAATATTTGCGTATTTTATTCAAAATATCAAGCAAATAATAATGGTCGGAATCTGGTCCTCTATAAAATGAGTACGTTCCGAATACCGACCACTCTGGTCGGATACAGGATTTTCGTACTTTGGGAATAAAGCTATTTTTCATTTGTTTGATGAGCTTTGAGATTATTTCATGTTAACTTTCTTACTCTTAAGACTATTCTTATTTTAAAGACCTGTATCCGACCAATACTAACTATTATAGTTTTTTTGTAAAAAGTGTCTAAACTTTGACTTTTAATTCTCAAAACGTATCATTACGTCTAACATTGAATGTTTTGAATGCTTACTATTTAGTCATTTTAAACAGATATAATTACTTTTTCGCTATATTGTTATATTAGTCAAGTGTCAATAATGTAAAAAAGTACTAAAATTATGTAGATATGTTAAAATTTAAAATTTTATTACGAAATAATATGATTGGTCGGAATCGGGACACGATTTAATCACCATGTACCGGTATCCGTCCAACTCAAGAACCTTTGGTTTCTTAGTACATGGATCAGTCTGCATGTGTTAGTTTCAGGTGTTCAGTGCATACATCTATTATATATATATATATATATATATATATATATACATATATTAACCCCTGTACATCCCTAACGTTATAGGAATATGCTATTGTTCGCCACCTTGAACGATCCTCATAAAGATCTCGTGTCTTCTGTTCCTTTCCCTATGTAAACCCACTTTGAGAAGATCATATTTAGATCAGCATAACTTCTACGTGGCCTGCCTCATCCAGCGCTACCAATCTAGGTTTTGTAAATATTTTCGTAGGCTAGCTTTCATGCATCCTCTCCATTTGCCTAAACAACCTTAACATTCTTTTTGATATTTTCACCATCTTCTTTAATACGGCATCATTCACGCTTTCATTTATTGCCTTACCCTATCACATAATCTTCTATTATGTACATATTTTGTTAGGAACCTGATCTGTATTGCATTATGCTACCGTGATACTTTTTCCAAACCCAACATTTAGTACCATATATAAAAGTAGGAACCAGAACGGCGTTTTTAAATCCACTCTCAACCAGCGACCAGTCATCAAACTATCTTAACCCGTTTGTCATATTTCCCTGTTTCAGTCTCTTCCCCGCTCTATATGACCTTCACCATATCTAGTCAAAATACTTGCCAAATATACCAGATTCTCACTTTTTTACTTGTTCCACTTCCTGATCGTTCACTTCTTATAGAGATTCTGACATACTATCCTGTCTTTCTAAAGCATTCATGATAATCAACATACGCTTTGCTAATGGGATGAGCAGAGACTATCGATCGTCACCTTGAACGATCCTGACAATCTCTCTGGCTTCGTTTACGCCTATTCACTGTCTCATACCAGCTCTTTTGTTGCCTTGAAAGCGAACAAGGGCAATACAGTATAAGTTTAGGTATGGAGTGACTGTTCGGTTTGGCAGAAGAGAAGGTGACAAAGATGAGGCCCTTCAGCTCTCACAAGAGTGTTATTTGTCAGCCACCTGGATGTTTCAAAAAGAGTTCCACAATTGCTTACGCCATGCAACGCTCTAGTTTCAATTCCACTCCATGACCATCATAAAAAGCTGGTTTTTAGGTCTACGGCAATGAATGTTCTTCTCGACCCAACATATCAAGTCAATTCATAATGAGAGAGGGACTACGCCACTTTGGTACTGACGCTGGTCTATGTGTTAAGGCCGCGACAAATAAATATTGCCTACGAAATATTCGCAGCATGATTTGCTTTGTCAACAACAATAAAATATCGAAATTTTTTAAGAAATTTACAAGCAGGTAGCATACTTATTACGGGGTTATATTAAAGGCTTGATTTCTTTCGTTTTGTGAGCATAGAAGGTATTTTAGCAGGCGAGATACGGCTGGTCGGAATCAGGCACCTCAGTGGTCGGAATCAGGAACGTCAGGCGTCAGCCGGTCTGTAAACGGTGCATTCGGTATAAATCAAGTTTTTTGAGTTTGATACCAAATTTAGGTATGAAAAAGGCAAATTTGATATTTTTCTTTGTGATTTTATGAAAGTAAATATCGTAATCTTTTTAAAGAACGTTTTATATTATTATACTTTAAACATTTTCTTTATCTTTTTTGTGATTTACGAAGTCAATTCTATCAGTGGTCTGTATACGGCGCTTTTGCGTTATGTTACTTTGTAAACGAAGTAATCAATCCATAATAATACTACTGTATAGTATTATATTATCTGTGATAATACCTTGTACTTTCCATTCATGTAACTATATGAAATACATAATATTAATATGCAACCATACTTTGTCACCCCTATTAATACATCTAAATAAAAACACACACCTCCAATCCCTAACACCACACTAGAGCCATCTAACCGCACAAAACACGCAACGCCTACACAAACCGTTCCAGTTAGCCATATCATAGCACATATTATTAGCATCCTCGCGTATACATACACTAATTCACTATTCTCGTTCATATTATATCACCGAAATAGATTTCGTACTCACGTTTGAATATTTTAGCTTGGTTTGAATTTTAACTATGCCTCGCTAAAGTTGGTAAACGCTATTGCGGTGGTTATGCTTGGCGAATGGAATCATGCATTTAAATAGCTAAATATACTTTAGTGTTTTACTAAGTTATATTTTTAGCGTCTCTAATAGTTAGTCCTTAGTTTTTTATACATTCTTTTTATATAAGAAACGAGATACATAATGTAACTACTCTATTTGCCAGGTTGTAAATGATTTGTTTAATGTTAAATGTTTTGTTCTATGTCTAAATTCATGTATGGCCATATACATCAAAAGATAATTTTAATAGTTCTTATTTCGGGTTACATTACACCCACAATTATAACTATTATAGCTTAAAACCTAGGTTCTTAAATATTTATACTAATTATACTCATCCTTCAACAGAAACTTTAGGAAAATAGGCTTTGTGGTTGCAAACCGCAAATATATTCCATCTAGGTCATAACTTCGTAATTTCAAACATTTATTACAAAATAGTACACGTACTTAATTCTCAAAAAGATGCACTATATATCGGAATTGATACTGCTAATGTTTTACGAATATGGACAGAATTTACTAATATTAACAGGTCAAAAGTCACCAATAGTAATTAAGTTTTATTTTTTGTAAACTTAAAAGTTCGTGTTATTATTACATTGGAAAAAATGTTAGGCAACCTCTATGAATTTATACATAAACTTACATAAAGTTCTCTCGAGACTTACATAATAATATAAACCTTGGCATATTACATCCTAATCCTACTTTAATCCAATAAAAACCAAAATTTTAACATCAGATGGCACTAAACTACGATTCCAAACTGCCAGTAAAAGCGTTTCTCATCTATACAAATAACTCTCAAAAAGAGAACAGTTAGCTATTACATTATCATACATAACGAATTCGCTTCTATATGACCATTTCTACGACCGGTCAACTCTATTACCCAAAAGACACAATTAAGATATTAAGGCGCTATTATATATTGTTTAATTTAAAAAAGAACACGCGATGTCTATACTAAAGAAGTCAATGACACTGAATAGAACATGCTTATCCTATGCTGAATTGGGACTTTAATACTAAATGTCGATGGTCGTTGGCCACGCAAAACCTAGTTTTTCAGGTCTCCTAGTACAGACATAGATGTATCACCTAAACCCTATATTGCACAGGCATATATCTCAGTATATTCATCTATTATGCCCTAAAAGGAAGAACAGAACTAAATGTTCTGAAGTTTCTATCATTCATTAGACATTGTAAAAACCAAAAGAAATATTATACTATGGTAGCTGGTATATCAGCGATCAATAACAAGGTACAGTTCTTTCCATATCTTTACTAAATTCTATTTACATACAATTCAACTCTCAAACCGTCAATACTTAACAACACTCATATCCAAAGTGGAAGGTAGAGTTAGACGGGGTAGGCCGCGTAGACCTTATACAGATCAAATTGGAGACATTCTTCTCAAGAATGTACGTAGCTTGAACAGAAGAGCATGTATGAGAAAGTTCAGGCATGAGTAAAACAAGAGAGATTTATCACCCGTTCCAGTTGGCAATCCATAGTCTCTACCTATCCCATTGGGGACTTAGGCGTGAATACTCATTGTCGTGCAGAGAAATCGCCTCTAAGCTTATATAGGAAAGAATGCAAACGTGCGAACATTTTACATCCGTTGGACAAGTAGTATGAGGTCAGTAGGTACACCATATTGAACCTACTTTTGCTAAACTCTTTGCTATTGATTGTGAGTATACATATAAACAGCCTCCTAGAGCTCCGTGGCGCGATTGGTTAAGCACTTGAATGCTGATTGTGGTGCCGGGTTCGATTCCCGGTGGAGGCAGTTTTAAGAACTACGTTTTCTTCTGCTTTCTTGTTGTTGATTATATATATATATATATATATATATCATATATATATATATACAGAGTGGCGCATTCAAAACGGTCAGTATGGGAAAGTCTGAAACTATAAGAGATACGAAGATTTGTTCTTAGGAACCATGTCACCGATTTTGATAAAAAGAAAAAATGCATTCATACTTTCTTTGAAAAAACAACTGTGTCCAGTACGGGGATCGAACCCGGTTGCTTTGAAAAAATAAATTGGCCCTTTTCACTTTTTCTTTTTAAATATCGATTGTGTAGGTCTTAAGCTGTAAATTTCTGTATGAAACATGGTGTCGAAAATGAAAAAAATGCATTGTTTTGGCATACTTTAGTTTATCATAGTAAGTTTTCTAAGTGACCACCGTTGTTTTCAATACAATATTCAACACGTTTAGGTAACGATCTTACTATTGAATTTTGTATTTTCATGAGGTGAATTTGCATTAAAATTGACTCTGCTACTTTTAGGTCCTCAAGGGTGTCATAGCTTGTTTTGTTAAACTCATCCTTAACGTACCCCACAAGAAATTTTCTAATATGGTTTAACACGTCACTTTAAGTCGACTTTTCAATAGATTGTTAGTTTTTGATTACTGTAGATAACAAAACCTCCTTAAAGGATTAATGCAATGCTAATGCCACATGATATGGTGTATGTAACAAGTTGAGAGGTACAAAACCACAAACAGCCATAGCGACAATTTTACATGTCTGTTGAATATTGTTACGATGTATGTAAACTACTATGATAAACTAAAGTATGCCAAAACAATGCATTTTATTCATTTTGGACATATTGTTTCATAGAGTCATTTACATCTTAAGACCTACACAATCGATATTTAAAAAGAAAAAGTGAAAAGGGCCAATTTATTTTTTCAAAGCAACCAGGTTCGATTCCTGTACAGGATACCGTTATTTTTTCAAAGAAAGTATGAATGCAGTTTTTACTTTTATCAAAATCGGTGACATGGTTCCTAAGAACAAATCTTCGCATCTCTTATAGTTTCAGACTTTCCCATACTGACCGTTTTGAATGCGCCACCCTGTATATATATATATCATATATATATTTACGTTTCTAACCTAATAGGCAGAGAGTCACCGATCACCATCTTGAACAATCCTGAAGAATCTAAGAAGCTTGCTTCACGCAATTAACAGTATCACACATGTTCTTCTGCTCTTCAAACTACGCACACAAAAGGTAAGATAAGATTGGAGTAGGAATAACGAAAAGAATGTATATATGTATGTAGATCAAATGGAATATGGAGATATTCTTCTAAACCCGAGTTTCCGTAAAATGAAGAACAGAAGATGTGTGAGGAGGTTATATAACAGAAGATGTATGATGTGTTAATCTCCGCCTGTCCCGTCCCGTCCGTAAAGTAGCCACTTCAATAGAATGTATGTATGAAATTCTTACACCTTTCTTATTTTTATTTCTGGTTTATAAATAAATGAAACATTCACACATCTTATGTTGGCAACCTTGACCTAATAACCTCTTAGTTATTTTCGGCATTTAAATAGGTATTAAGGTGGATTATTTTAATAACTGGATGATGATCAACGTATGATTGTACTACTTTATACATTCATACTTATGTACATATACATAACACCTATTTCCGCATAGAGGGGCACACAGAGATCACGGATCTTCATTTGTCCCGATCCTGACAAACCCAAGTCATTTCATTGGATACAAAACAATACATTATAATGTCTCGCAGTCACTACATGAATAAACTATATTTCTAAATAATATAATATTTAAGAAACTAATGCACCAATTGAACTAGCATTTGGTAAGTTCATTTAAGACTTTTTAAGTATTACAATTACATTTAGACGTTACTCATACAACCTTCGTACTTAGAGAAAACACACGTTAGTATACGAGAAGAACAGAATGATGAATTGGTAATGTGATGGGTTAGCCATCCCGAAAGGGAAATGGTGGATGAAATTGGGACGTTCCAAATAAGTTACCCTTAACCCGTAAAACCGTTTGTATACTTTCCTTTAACAACTATCTTAGGTATTTACTTGCTAATATACTTGTTTAGGTATCAGTTGTAATTGTTTAGAAATAAACAAAAAATGAGTAATTTTGTATTGTTGAGGTTTTTTACAGTCCAGTTTACAATAAAGCAATGGTAATTCTAAAACAATTCATTCATATCAACTGCTCTAAATAAATTGCATAAGAACTGTTTTATTTAGTTAGATATGTTAAAAATACATATTATGTAAGTACATATCGATATCTCTTTAGGTTATACTTGTACACTAGATCTATTATCATTAAATAATCAATAAAAACAGTCACTTAGGAATAACTATATGAAGACAGCTGGTTACCTTCCATTCAAATCCCAAACCATCACAAATAAATAGCCCACAATATTCACGTTAAACAACAATAACAAAAAGCACCAAGTACTTGCACAAACACGGCCAAAAAACGACCTTAACACAAAAGGACAAGGTCGGTATTCGGCCGACGATAGCCATCGACCAAAATGGAAAGTTTCACTCGAATGATCTTTGAACTTCTGTCGTCCAATGAGGATGGACTAATGCGAAATACTTTTTGGTTAAATTTAAACAGACAAACGCGTTCACGACCATCAACCCTTGCGGGGTAGTCAGAGGTTCAGGTGTCCATCTTCACAATTGCGATGGTAGTCATTCTATGGCCACATTGAATCCACGTGTTGACCAGATAGTCGGTACTCAATGTGACAGGTGGTAAGCTATGTCGCCAATTACAAGCAAAGTGGTTTAATAAAGTACATATATTTCTCTATACATTAATATATTATAAATACGTCGCGGGCCAGTGAGAGGCTTGAGTGCCCATCACCGAAATTTCGACGACATATTAAGTATGGGTCACTCGAAGCCCGTGTTTTACTATATAGTGAACCGTATCGCTCTATAATAGGCAAGGGCTATTACCTATCTAAGGCAGGTTTCCTGACTATATTTTCTCTCACTATAGAGACTGCAAATTATCATATCATAATATATTATTTACACGTTCTAAATACTACCAAATCTACATTACCACTGTTCTGACACACATATTGAGACAACCACTCATACAGCCTTCAACCTTGAATCGTCATACTAAAGAAAATACCTACGTATTTGTCCAAGACTTTTTCCGGGAAAATCGTTTCAGTAAATACCTATTTTTGTCTTCTTAAAGGTCAAATATCTTTTTCATTGTAAGAGCACGTGTTTGTAAATATAGATTGAAGTTCAAATGCCCTTCTTTATAGAATATTGGTAAACGTTATTAAGGGACTACCGAGAGGTAAGTAGCTATAACCGCCGAATGTGTATGAGGATAATGCGAAAGTGTTTCGTCAGGGGAACACATGGGTAATCATTATTTCTGCCTATCCCAACAGGGAAACGGGTGTGATGTGTAATCTATGGTTTAACTTACATACGATACACTTACAGACTACAAAATTGATCTATTTTTCGTACAATACCTATGTCTTAATCAACTAAGTCTATAAGAAAACTTAACTTTTAACCGTAACCCATTCTATCTCAAAAATCAGTATTACGTATAACTTACACCTTTTCTCTACAACCATAAATCATAATATATTATGAAAACGAAAGTTGAACTACCACTGCCATCTATAAATAAATTTATGACATCTCAAACACAACTTGTTTACTAATCCAACAATTCACATAATCATAAACATGTCTCTATGTAGAGAATCTATTAATAAACTGAAGTTTCCGCTATTGTGTGTATTTATTGAATAGAAAACCTACATATACATAAATAGTACGTACGTATGCGTTTACGACCATTAACCCTTGCGGGGTAGTCAGAGGTTCAGGTGTCCATCTCCGCAATTGCGAAGGTAGTAATTATATGGCCACCCACGTGTTGACCAGATAGTCAGTACTCAATGTGACAGGTGGTCAGCCATGTCGCCATTTACAAGGGCTAACTTTTACCTGTTCCCAGAACAGGTAAGTTTCGTTACGATGTTTTTCCCTCACCGTAGTATTCGACGCGTTCCGTAAATGTATTCTTATTACGAAAATGTACATAGAAATTCATTTAACTTCATTTCCATTGGTACATGTTCAAGTGGGATTTGAACCCTGTACCCTCGATACAGAGTCAAGCCCCAAACAACTGAGCTACGTCGAATCAACATAAATAGATATACATTCAAGACTATTAACTAATCAGAACGTAATATGATATATTATCACATCAAGCATTTATGTATATCAAAATAAGTCGCAATTGGGATTGAAATTGAGTGATAACTAACCGCCTTATCATCTTGGAATGTAGTAGAATACTTTAAAGACACTAAGGTATAACAATGTTTTCAGCGATGCTCGGGCATATATACATACATACACATCACGCCCGTATCCTTGTAGAGGGGTTGGCAGATATCACGGATGCCTATCTGTCCCGATCGTGACAAACCACTTTCGTTTTATTGACACTCATACACCTCCTCATAAACACTATGATACTATGAACCTATAATTTAGGTAGTAACGACAGTACCTTCTAGTTCAACACTCAAGAAAACAAATAAATTATATAAACACCAAGTTCTGAACTTTCAACCTTAAGCTAATGTATATTCAAAGCTCTCTATTGGGGTCAAATTAGGACTTAGCTCAACGACCTAAGCACTAACAACCAGACTGTGTCCTTACATTCAGGTCATTGTAACACGAGCTTTTTAGGGGCCGTAAAAATAATTGTCAATCTAAAAAAAGCTTAAAGGTTAATTTGATCGTCAAATAGCTACAGTAAACACGAAAAGAAATTCAAGTGGTGAGAAAAAATATACAATAAAAGTAAGTTATAAGACGTTAAAGTGACTAATTGACCAAAATGTTTACGACCTAGCCCTTATGAAGTAGTCAGAGGTTCAGGTGTCCATCTCCGCAATAGCGGAGGTTGTAATTCTATGGCCACCTCGAACCCACGTGTTCATTAGATAGTCGGTACTCAATGTGACATATCCACCATAACCACGCCATTTACACTAAACACGTATAGGTATAATTCAAAGTGATGAAACATCAAAAATATGTACTGAAATGTACACCAAAATATAGCTAAACGCACACCAAAGATTAGGTTTGGGTTGCGACTATTTTGGTATACAATTCAGTATTGTTGGTGTGCTTTTAATATTATTTGATGTTCCTTCAAGTACTAGCCAATATATAATATGTTTTTGAAAGGAACGAACGATTTAAAACTGAATGAGTGAGTGAATATTTTCAGGAATCAGGAAACAATTATACTGAAGGATAACATTTTGTTTCACGAGCGTTATATCTAAAGACTGAATTATTAAGGGTATTATTACACTATAAATAATATACTTTATAACATATTTCTATTAAATCGATCCATATTACTTAATATCTCTTTCAATAAAGCATTTAAGAAGTTACTATCTTTGACCAATACATCATGATACTTATATCATATTAACTAATGGTTTCATATTTTGATTAAACCGATAGATGAATGAATAAGTACTCATATATCCGATAATGATACTGAATTGATACTCGACCATTAATTTATTAATTAAAACCCGGTTTCGCGGTTTCATTGGTGACTTCCGCTCGCATTATCGAATAATTACTATTCAAATATTGTACGTCTAGTCAGTTTCATATTAAAACGTTTTTATTCTACATCAGTATAAGTACAGTAGGTATACGTACATATACATTCACGTCCTTTTATCCCTTATGGGGTTGATATAAACTTAGAGACATAAAAACATCTCCATGGTCACTCATTAGCATGGATATTGGGGTTGCTTTATCATAATGGAATATTGTTTCATATTATTGAATATTGTTTGACAGGTTGCTAGCCCATCGCCCAATAGATTCTATTGAGCCCGAGTACCTTAGTCGCCTCTTAAGACATGCCAGGACGAACGACAGCTAGTTAGCATTATTTTTACGTCTCAGACTAGCATGGGTCACAAGAACAGTACATTCAAGTCAAACATTTGTCTGATAACATGTCATTTTTAATTATTATATTTCTTTAAGAGAATTATTGAAAAAGATTGACGTTAGAAATACTCATAACCTGCGTCTGTATAAGGTATATGGATGCCAATGAAGTGAACGTAGTTTGTCACAAACATCCCAAATGGGAATCCCTAATCACTGCCTACCCCTCTGTAGAGATACTGGCGTTATGTATGTAGGTATGTATTAACATAATTTAAAACAAAGATGCGAACGGCCACTGACAGGGAGAAGTGGCGTCATTTGGGGGAGGCCTATGACCAACAGTGGATGATGATATAAACAAATACTAAATCGGAAATCGCATTATAAAATAAACATTTAAATTCATTTGAGATTGATCAAACGTTTTATTTCGATAAATGTTTGACCTTCCGACTACAAGATCGTAAAACCATTTAAGAGTCGAAACTTCTCTTTTCTGACTGTTCAATAAGCTACATCAAACTAAAATGATAAGATAAAGTATCCATTAAATAAGAGAAGATACACTACACAAATAATAATACATACACACACATCACGCCTGATTTCCTGTAGAGAGGTAGACGGAGATCACGTATCCCCATCTGTCCTGATCCTGACATACCACTTTCGCTTCATTGACATTCTTACATCTCCTCATAACTGCAAGGTCACCCTTTTTCAATATGGCGTCTATCAGACTATCACATGTCTTATTGGTCCGGCCCCTACTTAACCGTCCTTCCACTTCACCCACATATATTCCTTTTGTCAATCTACTATAAAAAAAATGTGAATAGTATACACAGCGCTTATTCCTGACATACCACTTTCGGCGATTATAGCTACTTCTTACCCTTTCAATCACCCTTTCTCAATATGGCGTCTATCTGAGTTTCATATGTTTTATTGGGCCGGCCCCTACGTAACCATCCTTCCACTTCTGTCTTATTGAATATATTATATACTATATATAGTTTTGTATTTATCTATTAATAACAGGTATATCCTTCTTCAATACACATTGACTAGTACCCTTAACGCAATTCTTTAACGAACTTACAAAGGGGCTAGTTCAATTGGTGTAATAGCATCCTAAATTTAATAACAACTAACGGGACTTATCGCGTAAGTTTCTATATAATAAAATTACCTTTATTATGAATAAGTTATTTTATTAATCATGAGTATAAATCGCGAATCTCTTAAAACTATACCTTTAACCTCACACTATATATTATACTAGCGACCCGCTCCGGCTTCGCACGGCTATAAAATACATAGCCTACTCCACTATTTAATGGATGTTATTATACATATAAACCTTCCTCTTGAAACACTCTATCTATTAAAAAAACCGCATCAAAATCCGTTGCGTAGTTTCAAAGATTTAAGCATACAAAGGGACATAGGGACAGAGAAAGCGACTTTGTTTTATACTATATAGTGATGTTCATTAATAAAACTTTAACCCACCTATGACCAACGTATGGCAAACAGTAGGTAGGTAGGTACCTAGGCTCGAGTCGACGACCTGACCACAGACTGCGCTAAGGACAAAGTCTAGGTCATTGGCTCCTAAATATAGGACTTCGGACAACTCTATAGGTTGTTTGTGCCATTCGTCAGAACTCTGACGTCAGAAGGGCCTTGTTTAGGCGTTTTTTTTATATATTGCTTTCGTTTTAAAACAAATTAAAATCATAAGTACAAAATAAATAAATGAAGATTAAAATAACCTTATAATTGTAAAATAAAATCTAAAGCTAAATATAACATTTTTAGCTAGATATAAATATTATTTTAATTACTTAATTGGATGTGAAAATAAATTTTGCACCTTTTCGTTTTATGTTTAGTGTATCTTAGTTTTATACGGTACTTAATTACTTAATACTATCAACAAGAACTACTACTAAATTTTAATACAAGTCTTGTGTGTACAAACATACATGCACATCACGCCTGATTCCCTGTAGAGGGGTAGGCAGAGATCACGAATACCCATTTGTCCCAATCCTGACAGACCACTTTCACTTCATTGACAATAGGTGTAATAGTGTCTTAATATTTCACTTGTATTATTTTACATATTTATCCAGTGCTAGTATGGGATGTAAAAAGAATACTAACTAGCTGCTGTTCTTCCCGACACGTCGTAGGAGTCGACTAAGGGAATGGAGGTAAATGTAATCTATTGGGCAATGTGCTAGCAACCTGTCACCAATGTTCCATGTATCATCACAAGCCCGATATTCTTGCTAAGTGACTTAAGAGTATCTGCAAGGTTCACGTGAATGTATGTATATTTGTATCTCGGATATACTGTCGACCCTTTTAATGATTAAATACGTCCATTATATGTGTATGTAACGTATGTATGATACCACTTTCTCTAGTCACTTCATACAATAATGTATGAATGAAAAGGAACGTTAATTTAGAGTTACATTTCCAAATATACCGTCACCTCTGTCTGACCTATAGACGACCTTAGTCGCTGACGTATTAAGGTTCCGGGTTCGATTCCCGGTAGAGCAAAAAGATTTGCATATTAATTTATCTATATACACCAGATAGTATGGTATGGTTTGGTTTGAATAATAATTATAATTGATTACTACAAACATTATCAGAATAAAAATAAAATGTTCGATTCGAATTAGTCCAAGTATTTTGGAGGACGATGTACTGACAATCAATCTATTACTCTCACTCTATAACTTGATATGTAGGTCCATACAAAGATTAATATTAAGTAAAAAATTTGTAAGTATGAATCTAATTCGTCTGTAACATTTTACAAGAAAATCGGGACTTATCGCGTATATTTTATAAACAAAGTATTACCTGTGTTACCCGACGTTTCAGCCAATTTGTAAGAACCTTAGTCGCGGGTCTAATAAATAAATATCACGATTCTATAAAAATTATTAATTTGTTAGTTAGTCTATTATTGTCTTATATTGTATATGTTTGCTGTAGCTGTGAATAAACGCTTTTACTATACTTAATAACTTATTCGAAAACAATTAAACAATATCACAAATTTACAACTACTTATTATTCCCTAAACCTAAAACAACCAACCCCCTCCTATCCCAACACACACATCACGACTCTCTCACGTAAGGTATCCAGACTTACACCTACCTTAAACCAGATGCATATTCAGTTCCCTTGCAGCGAAACCCTTCATATTATTCAGTGCAACTACGATCCACGTCTAGACAGAGTCATTTATGTCCCCACCGTCCCACCCACCCACTGGGGGCAGTCGGTCTTAGCTCCTCTTTAGTGGGGCTAACGTATTGTCTTGTTTAATTCGTGTTTTACATACATATTGTATAGTGTAGTGTACATACATAACATACATTCATTCACGTGCTTTATTTAATTCATTTCTGGGTGGAAAGAAAGTTAGAGATATAATATCTCCTAGGTCACTTTTTAGCATAAATATTGAGGTAACTAATGATGATGCCATTTTTAGCATAAATATTGAAGTCGAGATATCATACGGAACATTAGTGACAGGTTGCTAGCCTATCGCCTATTAGATAACATGTATTCACGCGAAAATGGGCAAAGCGTAACAGTATTAAAACAGACTAACTAATATATTTACAACGTTGTAAAACAGTGTTCAATTTATTAATTATCATTTAGACTGGACCTTATTATATGTATTAAAAGGTGAGGGAAAATATCGTGAAGAAACCTACCTGTTCGTCGAACAGGTAATAGTTAGTGTTTGTAAATGGCGACAAGGCTGACCACCTGTGACATTGAGCACTGACTATCTGGTCAACACGAGGGTTCGAGGTGGCCATAGAATTACTACCTTCGCAATTGCGGAGATGGACACCTGAACCTCTGACTACCCCGCAAGGTTTAATGGTCGTAAATGCGTTTGTTTTTGTGATACGTTGAGTCGAAACCAAACATTCAATACAAACAAATATCTCAATACAAAACAATATTCAACGACAACAAACGCACAATACAGAAGCGATAAGTCGTTTACGCAAATACACACAATTGTTGCAAATTATCTACGTTTTACGTTCACTCACGTCATCAAACGAGGCCTGCGTTATCGTATTCTTGGAACACACTAACCTTTGTCACTTCTTACTTGGAAACATACATACATATAGATAGGTACGTTCACGTATATTAATCCTGAACGGGTGGATAGAACCTTGGTAATAAGATATCTAGTCGGACAAATTTAGCAAAACTATCGGATTCATAATCGCATTTATAAATGTGTAGAATATTGGTGATAGGTGGATAGACCATCACCCAAAAAATACCATTGAACCCAAGTCCCTTAGTAACTTCTCGTGACATGCTGGGATGAAAGACAGCTAGTTTGGACTTTTTAAGGTCTTCGACTATCACATGTGATTACTTGGTAATACACTCTAATCGATATTATTAATATACACTATGCAAAAACTATGTGTAGTGTGAATAACAGAAGTGCATGTATGAGTAGATTAATGAGTGTGAATGAAGCAAGAAATTTGTCAAGATCGTTCCAAGTATCCAATCTCTGCCTATCCTTTTAAAGACGTAAAAGCGTGAACATATCTATGTACATACATACATACATACATACACATCACGCCTGATTCCATGTAGAGGGGTAGGCAGAAATCACGAATCCCCATTTGTCTCGATCCTGACAGACCACTTTCGCTTCATTGACATTCATACATCCTCTCATACACTCTCTATATCTATGTATGAAAGAGTTTCTTGTTTTTTTTTCGTTCAGATGGCTATCGATCTCTGCCTATCCCTTTAGAGACGTAAAGGCTTGAACATATGTATGTATGCATGAAAACATTCCTTATTTTGTTACACTCAATATAACATCAGTTAAACATACACCCCTATAACCAAACAACCAATATCATTCCACATCAGAGGTTCTAATAACAAAAGTTAACCCCTTGACTGACACTCACCCGGAAGGGCGCCGGAAAGAGCGTCGAGGCGTCCGGCTCCGGCGCGTGCGCATGTGACATTTGGTGCGCTCGCGCTTGCCTCTCGCGCTCGCGGTCTCGCTCGCGGTCCCGCGCCGCCCACGTGGGCGGGGGAGGGCCGCCGCCGCGCTCCCACTTGTCGTAGCTGCAACAGTGAAGGGGTTAAAAGTTAGTTAATTGTGAAAAAGACAGGTAACATAACTATGTATAAATGACGGGAAGAGTTTGATTGAATAATCTGTGAAGTTAGGTAACATACTTAGATACGAAAGGAAGAATTTGATTGAATAGCCTTGGTGCTGACTATCTGGTTAAAAAAGGCAGGTCATAGCAAGACTATTCCAAGTCCCAACTGTTAGATTTGGTGCACATACATAAAAGGGAAGAGTTTGATTGAATAGTCTGTTATAATTGATGCAGACTATCTGGTAAAAAAATGGCAGATCTTTGCAAGACTATCCATGTCCCAACTGTTAGATTTGGTGCTGACTATTTGGTGAAAGTAGGACTTACGATCATAAGTCTGTTAAAAGCCCCACTACAATAGTTATATAATTGAAAATTTCGTGAATTATACTCGTATATCATACACTTCACATCGGTATCAGTTCATAGAGGTAAGTAATATACTTAAGGCTAAACACTATGCATGAAAAAGTAATACAGACTGTATACAAAACCACTTATTATATTAAAAACAACACGAGTACACCCAACGGAATAGAACGGAAGCTATAAATGTTAAGGGCATCTCACGTAGAGAAACAACAGCAAAAAACGAATTGAAAATCGACGACAAAATTCAATTAAAGCACCTCTGTGCAGGCGATATGAAGCTTATACTGTGTTTGTTGGAAGGGGCTATTCTGTAAGTATAATTATGCCGCTTTCATACAAACACATATGAATGATCTACATACATACACTTCTTGTCTTATTCCCTGCAGAAGGGTAGGCAGAGATCACACATAGACACTCATACACCTCGTCATACGCACTCAGCGGTTGTAGGTACTTCTAACGTCATCCTTTTTTGCAATATGGCGTCTATCTGTCTGTCTATCATCCGCATAACATGTCCAAACCCTCGAAGCATGCCCTTTTCATTCTCAGTCACTACATCTTCTTTCAAACCGCAACCTTCCCTTACCATACTATGTTTAATTATTTCATTCAATGTCATTCCTAACATGCTTGTGTATACTAACGCCGACTGTGTATGAGTGTCAATGAAGCGAAAGTGGTATGTCAGGATCGGGACAAATGGGGATCCGTGATCTGTGCCTATCCCTCTACAGGGAGTCAGGCGTGATGTGTATGTATGTATGTATGATAATCTAATCGCAATGAATTAAATGATGACGAACCCTAGTTGACTCACTGAATTCCACAAAAAGTAAGTCGTTAAACTCACGAATACGCCCTCTTGAGTTAATAACTTGTGACTATGATTTGTATTTGTACTCAAAAAACAACCTTTAAATTCAAACTACTAGGTCAAGCACTTGAGTTAACCTTCTAAGTTAATGAGATGGTTTTGTAGTACACATTTCATAGCTCCATACTTTTGTGTATTAAAGTAAATTACTTATATTTCAAAGGTTTCAATATAACTTTTCTTAAATAAACAAATAGTTAGGATTATTTATTATACTTAAATAAATATCACAATTGTTATTGATATTATATTTACACTTCTACTTCCCTATAGTAATCTTGAAAGATCCTGATTTTTTTCCTTAGATCGTCCATCTTTAAAATATATATTCTATGTAAGCTTTATAACTTACCTATTTCAATAGACTACTATACTACATGCACATACATTATTTAATTAAATCAACTTGCAAGAATAGCCCCTCGCAGGACAGAGGTTAAAAATATTGTCGTATTTTTCGTCCACCATTTTCCACCGCGGCGCGACCGATAACAAAATGGCGTTTTTAAGTCAACATTTTTTTGTGAAAGTTAACCGCTTCACACTCTCGACTGGGCCTCAATCAGGTGGTCTTTGGCCCAATTATATGCCATTGGTAATGGTCAAATAATTGACTTTATTTTTGGGGTCATTTAGCTATTGGATGAAAGTTCATGTCATTGTTGATTAATTAAATTTATAGTAAGAGTAGGTTTCGTGTGAATATGCGATTCATATGCTGTTGAAAAGGATAACTGTTTTTTTTCATAAATAATTGACTAGATAAGTATACAATTCTTATAAAAAAAGTTACTGATTCAATACTCTGATGATAAAACCAATATTATTTTGTGGTTTTAATTTAATCATCAAATTAGATCATCACTAACCGTCAGATCTTTTATTCATACAACCACCATTCATAAAATTAAATATAATTAACAACAACAATAGAAAACTAACTCGTTTTAACACTATAAATAAAAACAAGTCCTTCACACAATTCCAAACCTTACTGCTATCATCATAAAACGCAATTCAAAACAATAACTAGTTTATTTATAATACAAAATGCAATATCAGATTACAACACAACACTCAACAGTTTAGAATTTTGCAACAGCACTTAGTATCACTACATTGTCTTAGTGAAACGGTTGATTAGTCACTATTTTTAGTCTTCTACCTACAAACGACAGTGAAATTCATTAATCGGCTTTTTGGGTTAAGTTTCAAGTACTTAGACAAGCATTATTCAATGAGCTTATCTGTTAAGTAAACTAGATAATACATAATTATTTTTAAACACTCGCGATTTATACTCATTTTATTTACTATGTGAGACCGGGTCATATCACGATAAATTAATAAAGATATCACGTTGAGTACTAACTATCTGGTTAACACGTGGGTTCGAGGTGGCCATAGAATTACTACCTTCGCAATTGCGGAGATGGACACCTGAACCTCTGACTACCCCGTAAGGGTTAATGGTCGTGAACGCGTACGTTTATTTAATACTTACCCGACTGAATTCACGGCGGACACCAATCCTGGTCTTTCATAGCACATATGCATAACAGCTGTTCAATGTCAACCGTCACCCAACATTCACTTTGCATTTACACCAACACTATATCACGTACACTGTCACCGTGACTTAAATCTAGTATGGTTTCACTGTGGCTTAAAATTTATCGTAAGAATACTTTGAAACGCTATAAATGAAGAGATTTATTTATATTTTATAAGTAAAAGATAAGAATTATAGATATTATTATGACGTGACACACTCGATAGCTTTGTGATAAGATGGTTTAAAACTAATCGCATGGTTATTGAATAAATATCTATTACATACATTGCATATTACTACATGTGTGATATAAGCATGAAAAATATTTAATATATTAAAAATATAAACATTTGAAATGAGAAGGTTTAAAAACGCTGGATTTATATCAGAACCATTGCAGAGTAACGTTTATATTTTTTATAATTGAGAGACAAATAAATAAAAACTATAGTAATATTAAATACAGGTAACAAATAAAACACTTTATTGTCACCGTAAAACTCTATCCACTCCAATATACACATTAAAAGACAAAAATACAAACTAAAACCCCATAACCCTACTAGTTCAACAATCGCCAACTAACTACTACATTCTTTATAAGGTGCTGTCGGAGTATCAGTGATGCAGCTTAGCTGTATCAAATACTGAGACAGCACCTATTCACTGCATCAAGTGCCTACTCCTTATTGTATGTATTTCTGTTCCGTCAAAGTGTGTATATAAAAGTGTGATGTCATAATGTACCTATATTAACAGTGAATAAATGTTTTTGTTTCTTTCTACTAGAGTAATAAGAAACAATCTATACAACAGTAATATTAAATACACGTGACAAATAACACTATATACAAACTAAACCTCCATAACCCTACTACTTCACCCATCGCCAAACTAAATATCTCCCAGTCTGTTCAAGTCGGGGGCCTATTTCGCTCACATTGATTGATTATCCTGTCAACCAAACAAACAGTTTTCTCGGGGGCTCCAGTGAAATTGCCTGTGCTCAACGCGTGTTAGACGGTTCTTTGGTTTTAAACGGATTTTGTATCTATTGGATCGTTTATATTCTGTAATTTTAAATAGATATTAAGGTAAATTAAAGATTGAGGTAATTTTTTAACATGAAATTTAAAAGTAAGAAACCAAAATAATAATACTACTTTAATTATATTAAACAAGTCCTAAACTAGATTTAAGCATTAAAAAAACCGTTTATTAATACCGTTCAGGATGGACGAAAACTTTAAAATAATTTCTTCACCTTTAACATAACCATTGCAGAAATAACAGAAAGAAATAACGCCAGCCCTAAGCACAATAGATTTCATATATCCCATCTGCTAAGATATGTTATAAAGAACGGCAGCTACATAGCACTCAACTACCTCTTTAAGAGCGACCCAATATACCATATACCGGTCAATATGCCATAACACCGCCATCTAGCGGCGAAAGTTACAATTGAGTTGGTAACTTTTTTATGCATAACGAACGAAAGCCGACTTGCCTGTCAGTAGTCAATTGTTGCTTTTAGATTACAATATTGTGATAGTGGAAGCGAGCTTTAAGTTATAATTAGGTTATGTGTATTGATCTTTGATACTATGAGGTAGATGGAATGTATTCGTTTTTATTTAGTCTAAAAGTTTTAGTACTTAACATAATGATCAATAAGAATCTCAATATTGGAATGACCATTACATGATAATAATTAGCTACTATCTATCGTGGTTTTCAACTTACAGATCATTTTACATTCCCTTATATTTAAATATAAAAAACATTATTTCTATTATACTATTTATTATATTTTCTATAATAAATAATGAATAAGAGTTTAAGAGTTTCACCATCACATCAACCTATTCTACTACTAATCTTCATTGACCTCATACACACTCGGCGTCTATAGATACTCCTACAATATACATTTACCCACATACATAAATCAATTAGAAAGATAAGATCGCAGACTAGATATGACAAATATTGTTCTAGAGCTTTAAGTTGACAATGAAAGCTTAGCTTTAATTGAATACATTTCAAGTTGGGATGAGTTTCAATTTCGAAAGCTTTGATTAGGATCGAGCTTTTGAGAACTTGACTATTGTTACACTTCTTTATTAACACGGGGATGAAGTTTATGACTTTTGAGGTAGACAGAGCCTTTGATTTGACAAGTGTGTCAAGTTTTATAAAAAAGTTTTAGATTAATTTACGAGGTATGTAAAAAGACTAATAGTTATGTATGTTTTACCAAAATCATAGGTTGTTTTAATCATGTGTAATAATTTATGTTTATAATAAAGTATAAATGACAATCAAATTATAGTACCTATTACTATTGTAAATGGATTATACATGCTTGATTTCAATATCTAATAATCGTTTATTACACGAAATATTATACTAATATTACAAAAAAATTACCTAATATACATACAAACTCTACAAAAACGTATCAAAAATATACTATATAACCAAAATCGGCTTAGAAATCGATTCCCGATCAACAAATATCGATACACGCAATTCGCATCGAGAACACAATTAAACGGCTTCCAGATTCATTGGACATCTCTTGGAACTCGATGCATAATTTATCGTCGTGCCACGGTGGATATTAGGCACCGAAAGGAAAAAGTAATTTCCCGATTCAAACGGGGCTTTAGATTAATTTGTATTTGAATGAATGGGGAAACAATGATACAGGTATAAGAATAGAGGCAGCTACTTAGAAACTGGTTGATATACATATATATATTCACGGCCTTTAATCCCTTTCGGGGTATGGAGTCTTTGAGTTTACTCCTAGGTCAATTTTTAGCCTTAACATTGGGGTTGTGATGTTACATGGAACATTGGTGTTAAATTCTATTTATCATATATATTTCTAAATGTCTTAAGCTGTGTATAAATCCTAATTTTTATACAACATAGTCAGTAATAATATTTTAAATAAGATGAAAACTCTTGTTCGGTTAAAAGGCCTACCCTTAACTTAACTATTTGTTTAGTCTACCTATGTAAAGTGCTGCGTATAATACAAGTAAGTACATGTATTGTAAATGAAGGTGTATGGATGTAAACAAAACGAAAGTAGACGTCCGTGATCTCTGACCCTTTCAAGGGACACTGTGTATTTTAAGGTTTAATACTTATACAAAGTGCGGTGACATTTCGAAATAACATGGCCGACAATAAGTGAATTATCATACTTAGTTATCTGGCTTTCTAATTGTTAACTGAGCATCTATTACACTATCTAAATTATCACTTAATTAATTAGTGAAAATATTACACGTAACGACTAAATATGATAATATTGATTTAAAAATATACAAGCCTCTGACTACACCGCCACAATAAAAAAGGGAGTGTGCATACTTAAGTCGTTATGTATGTTAGGAATATAATGAAAATTTCATAGATTATAATGAAGATTTAATTGATTTCAGTACACGAGATAAACTTTTTAAACAATAACTATTCCAATAAAACTACTTTTAAACATTAATTTGTTAACAACGACCTTTTGTTTCTCTTTTTTTATTAATAACACCCCATAGACTCTACAAATGTTACGACTATTGTTTACTATCCTTTTCAAAGTATAAAAAACCTTACATATTATGTACATTCATAAACTATTGAAGTACCTACTAAAACACGGTACAAAATAGAACCTACTCAATATTACTGTTCGGTTAAGGCTTCATACCTTTGTTTACGCTACTATGTATGACACATAACCGAACAATGCACTAATCCTCATAGATCAATAAATAAAAAAACTTATAGTTCAATTTAAAGCCATGACTACACAGAAATTAGTCGAAAAACATTTAAGGATCCATAAAAGTGTAAGTTAGTAATGGGTGATGGGCTAATAACGTTTCAACAAGGTCCTAGGTTATTGCAATCACTACCCTTATAGTTTTGCTAAAAAGTGACGGATTAGATATATTTTATGTCTGAGATTACGAATAGCCCGGAAAGTAATTACGAAAATTAAAAATCTGAAGGCCTAGAATATTCTAAATATGCTTTTTTGGCAATTATTATGATGTAACAATGATATGAAAGTAATATATTTAAATATTAAAGTTAGAGTTACTATACGGGAGTTAAATTATCTTTTTGTATTATTTCTATTCATTGCAACTTATTACTGAAAGAAAACTGTAACAAAAGAAGCTTCTTTCAACTAGTATTTAGTGGCATAATAAGAATTTTACAACACTATAGTTGCTTCCTTTACATAACAAATTTGCGAAATATATGCAAAAAACATACATAAGTACCTAAGCGCACCATAAAAAGCACTAAATGATGGTTATAAACAAGTCATTTTCAAAAAAGGAATGCAACAAAAAATGGCGTCGCTCTCTGTGTCAATATATTCCACAGAAGGCTTGAATAGTGAACAATGAAGCCTTTTCAACATTTCCTAGACAAAAAAAACTGTGTTTGAACAGAATAAGACACATAATAGTCATATAGTCACTACATAATCCCTTAATGGGTTCAAAGAAATTGCGAACATTCCATCTGTCACGTTTGACTTATATCTCTGAGGTAGTTGTCAATATAGGTACATACTTCTTTATTTATGATATTGCCGTACTATTGGTATTTTATAGTCACCCTACACCAAGGCTAAACGTGACTTATTACCTTATATTACGGTTCCTAAGTGATAGTATAGTAGTAATTATAACTACATAATATCATTTTTACTAAAACATGTCATGTTTTAAAAGGTTGTTGTTAAAAGTACATATAACCGATGAGTATATATGTATGTAAATGGAAAGCAAGTAGCTTACAAGTATCTGGAATAATAGAGATCTGAGAGCTCTGTCTACCTCTCTATACGAAGACGAACGTGATGTGTATGTATCATTTCGTACAAAGATCATTCGCATGCAACCGCTGGAAGTAATATGAATAAACGCAATTTCAATATGCGTGCAATTACGTAAAGCCAGATTTCGACTCGTACCTTATGTTTACACAATTAATGGCATTGATAGTACGTCGTAGATTCCTTACTGAATGTTTTAGTTACATTTTAAGTAAACTAAGGTAATATATAATAGAGATTTCAATCAACCATGCGATTACAAGATAAATAACAAGCTATACCCTTCGCACGATGTAAATTCTGAACAATAAGAGTGCTAGCCATCAAGTGTGTCACGCATGACTCAACATGGACATTAAAGTTCCAAGACAACAACAAACACACCCAAAAACACCGAGCGAATCATCCACATCCGATAAGCACTGCAATCCAATGGTAACCGACGCACTGTGTGCCTGTCGCCCTTGTTATTAGCAAAAAAATATTTAAAATATTTCTTGTACACTAACACGCGTGCACACGTTTCGCAAGTCGGCGCTATACTGAACTGTGAACGGCTTCGGCTGTTTGTTGTAGGCGAGGGGCGGGCGGGCACCTATTCTCTCTCGCATTTTCGATAACGATCTCACGAAATCGACTGCCGCCGATGTGGAGAATCGGCCCTCTTAATGCGCAGGTTATCGTCATTCCGCTCAGTTGCAAGATAATGATGTCAAACGGCGTATAAGCGGTACACAGATGTGAATTACTTGTGGCTCTTTCCTGTTACAATCGCGCGTTTGTTTGCATTATGTGACGAATGGACGCCTTGTTTTCCGCTCTAGAAGGTGAATTGCATGTGCTATAGCTTTAAGGTGTTTGTGTATAAGTATTCTGTATGTGGTGGAGCATATGTATGCATTGATTATTATGCAGTTTTTCACTTAAGAATCAATACGATTGAATTAATTAATAGTTGAGATTTTAGTGCAATTGTGCAGACGAACACAACTATTTATTGTATTTATAAATAATATAATACAATACACCAAATAATATGGTTTCTTTGTTCAAGTACATATTATCTAATATTCACAAAATAAATATATTATCTAAAATCACATTAATCGAGTCGGCATTTTAACTGAAAAATCAACTAATTAATATAGGCGATTACAACGACCAACTCATCTCTTCCAACAATTAGTTTGTTGAGATATTTTCAATAGCGTGCCCTAATCGAATGCTGCTAATGACATGTCCAGCTTCAAACGAAATGACGGGCTGTTAAATTAAGTACTCTATTTTATACAAATATTCACATAGGTACTACTACTATTCTAACGATTTCGTATACAAATATTCATATAGGTAGGTACTATTCTACCGATTTCGAGGTGAACAGAATCTCTAGGGACACAAGCATTACCTAGGTTTCCCTAAGCTTTATGGTAAGGGTTATTGTATGGTAAGGGTTTAAAAATACTTATTTTAGTTAGTACCGTAGTTTTAAATACAGAAAATGAAAAAAACGTGGTTACGATGACATCAACGTGTAACACTAATGACAGATCTATAGCCCATTGCCGAATAGATTTCATTAACCCCTAGTAACTATTTTACTCCTCCAATAAAGTGCTGGGAATGAAAACAGCTAGAGCTAATTAAAAGTAATGTTAAAAATAATCCTACAAGGACACTTTAACTCTGCAAAGCAGTGGAATCCTGTCATCCCATCATCATAGTGTATGGTTTCTAATAGCGGAAGTGTATGGATGCTAATGAATGGCAAATGGTAGTCAGGATCGTGTAAAATAGGGGTCATTTACATCGGCATATGCGGAAATCCATCGCCCCTTAATAAGTATAATTACCCGCTTAGCGAACTAACACAGCTGTTTGCATTCTATTTAAGATCCCAGACTAGCACGGTACTAAATATGTAAATATTAATTCTGTGATAGTCAGTAAATGAAAACAGATGTAAATGAAACACGTTTGTACATTTATAGGATTTACATTATACTTATATACGCACATCACGCCTGTTTCCTTGTATAAGGCTAGGCAGAGATCACGGATTACCGTTGGTCTCGATCCTGACAAACCATTTTCGTGTCATTGACTCTCATACGGCGGTTATAGGTACTTCAAACGTCACCCTTTTTCAATATAGCGTCCACCTGACTGATATTTACAATCATAATGTATTTATTTCCTGTGTTTCCATAACATGATTCTATTTAATTTTCCAAGGAAATATATCACTGTATATTTGTTCCATCTCTTTTAGGTATAAAAGATGTAAAATGTAAAATTAAGGCTTTAGCCTTAAGAGTATATTGTTACTATGGCTATGAGCATGATGTTCCAGCCAAGGATTTTCCAATAATGGAAATACCAGGTTTTTACCTATTACGTTCATTCTCATTACCCGGTACACCGACTCCACTTGAATCATTGAATGATGTTACCGTAGGATGTAACCTTTTTGCTCTTATTAATACACGGCATGCCTACTGGTTTTCGTTTATTAGCTTAGTTAAGTGATAGATTAATATTGATAATAAATGGAGTATAAAAAAGTATTTCCTTGTATGTTTCTGTTTATACATTTCTAGAAAGAGTTTACGATTCTTAAATAATCTGCTTTAATATACGAACAAGTGTAGATAGATAGATGAATAGGTAAATTATTATTTATTCTGTTAAAAAATACAAATTAACCTAAGTTAACTAATAATATTCCCGAAAAAACTTTAGAAAACATTAAACGAAATTTTACATTTCAAGTATTATATACACAACAAGGCATTACATTTTATTCTAAAACAAACTTCAAACTTCTTCTAACATCATTACATAAAGTTAATTTACAGCACTAACTCTTAATTACGTACTTTCATGCACCGCTTAATACAGAACACGTGCAAAATCGCCGAGTCCTAACGCACACAGTGTCGTATCGATTTTTTTCGCGTACACAAACGACCATCTGTTCCTTTGACCACATTTTATGTCCACATGTCACACTGTGCACGTCATACTCAAACCTGATGGCAGGTGACTGTGTTAAGCTTTCATTGCGAACCGGTAATTAGTTTAATGATCTATTAATCTGTCTTGTTTTACGTGTCTGGCCCTTATTTCTTTGAAGGAGAAAAGATTGGACATATTGTAGGAAAAAACACGATAATTTTCATAGTTTACCTTTAATGATGCCAGTAAATTACTTAAGATATTACTAGATCCCATTTAACTTTCGAAGAAAATGTTAAAAATTAGACTATAAAACAGATAAAGTTTTATCTATAAACTAAAAATTTGTACCTTAGCTAGTACCTTCAAATTGTTTATAAAACGATGATCCCTATATTGATAATATCCCTAACATTTACACGAGCCTCCAATCTCTTAAAGCACAAACAATCTCATTGATATCTCTCATCATCGCTTAAACCTGTACTTACACCCAACTGGAAAGGCGGGGGCATCAATCAAAACGAATACACTTCTTTAATACAACCAAAATATAACTTTACTGGGCCGCATTTGTTACCTTGCGATAAATGGAAATCGTCAACGTCCTGTTTCACACGCTTAGCCTTTAAAACAACCTACATAGAGCCTATTTTCCAACAACCTCGCCAACAGAACGAGCCCGAAACGTGACATCTGCAAAATAACGCGCACATTGAATTAACATCTTTACTGCCATCGCGATAAGGTCGAGCTGAAAAGCGGCTCCGCTAAAAGACAATACAGTATATATTAATTTTACACAGCGCTCCGAGGCGATTTATTACCGTAACCCGACTGAGATAGGGATCATTTTCGCGCTTTATAATTAAAAGGAGTCAACGATGAAATTATTACTGCATTTCTGCGGTATATCTTAGCTTAAGCGCTCAATGGGTTATGCCGGATTGGTTTTTTACTGATTTTCCAAAAGGCTACGCGACTGTGGATTTTGACTGACATTTCCAACGTGGAGGGTCCGACTGACATAAGGAGGTTTTTGTCCTCGAATTGACACATTGTGCGGCATTGTGGAGTGTGAGGTTTATTACTTTATAATTGTACTAGGTGGTATAATTGAATTTAATCGTCATGTTAACTAACATAATTATATATTATAAGCATATACTAACTAACATAATTATGCATGTATTACTATATACACTTAATCATAACCGATTATTCTTTTGAGTTAGTTAGAACTAGCAGGAAATACAGTGATATAAGAAGTTACTTAAAGTATAAAATATTCTTCACATAAAGACAAAATCCATCCTTTTTTCACCACAACCATTGAAAAATCTAAAATATATACCGTACCTACTTCATTTTAAACCGACAAGTTTAGTGTAGTGTCCCGTGTTAGCTGGGACGTAAAACGAATGCCAACTAGCTGCCGTTCTCCCCTGCATGTCGTATGACTAAGGAACTAGGGGTAAATTTAATCTATTGGACGATTGGCTAGTTACCTGTACCAATTGAAGATATGATAACGTCTCCAAGGTTCCATCCACCCCGAAATCCAACAAAGAACATTCATACATGTATGTATCCCTCAATAATAATTAAAATCCCCATAAATATCTCATCATAGTCAACAACGGTTATAAATGTACTAACCAACCGACGTAATTCAGTTAAGTGCCCCATCGACTACCTATGGAAGCGTGACCCATATTAAGGCATACACACACGAGACCCGATATTGCCTCATAGCGATGAGTGATTTATAACAAATGCAGAGTTAGACATAACCTATAGGTATCCATAGTTTTAAGAGATTCGCGATTTATATTCATGATTAATAACTAATAAGACATATACCAGTCAGATAGACGCTATATTGAAAAGGGTGACGTTAGGTGTACCTATAACCGCCGAGAGTGTAAGAGAAGAGTCTGTCAGGATCGGGACAAATGGGGATCCGTGATCTCTGCCTACCCCTCTACAGGGAATCAGGCGTGATGTGTATGTATGTATGTAATAACTAACGGGACTTATCGCGTATGTTTTTATATAATAAAGTTACCTACTAACTAAAGGTATCCGTATTCTACACGCACATATCAACGATTAAGCACTTATAACCGACGAGTGTGTATGAGGAGGTGTATGACAATTTCCGCCATAGTGGAGTTAGTAATTGTATGGCTATCTCAAACTTAGTATGAACGTGATATAAGTACCTAATGTGACAGATGGTAAGCAGTTTTGCCATTTACAAGCACAGACTCGTATCCAGGAATAAGTAAGTTTTGTTCACCCATTTTTCGCTCACCGTGGTTGGTGCATTTCGCGAATGTAGTTTTTATTTCTAACTTAACTTCTTTTAGTACATGCCAGGATTTGAACCTTGCATCTACTGATACAAAGATAATTCTACAACGACTGAGCTGAACTTTCTGAGAACCAAATAAAGAATTCATTCATTCCAAAAGACTAGCACTACCTATTAACTTCTATTAACAAATACCTTGTTCACCCAATGCCATCTATCGTCCGTAAGCACCATTAATTCATCAACTTTGCCCTTGGGGTGACCTGGCGATTTTTGGGTTGTCTAGGGCTTTTCACTCGGGCTAACATGCTATCATTATTTATTGTCTATCCGAGACAAATGATGCATGAATGATGAATTTGTGTTAAAGAATAATAAGAAACACTTATATAACTATAACAGTGTTTGGATGTCAATGAAACGAAAAAGGTTTGCCAGGATCAGAGAAAAATGTGTATCTGGCATCAGTGTCTACCCCTTTTATAGGACGGCAGAGTTGATGTATATGTATGTATAAAATAAATTCGTAATAAGAAATGTTACAGTAATGCTTAGTAATTTATGAGTTGAGATTAACCTAACCTATATAAGCTAATGATACCAAAGTATTCTTATAATCAAGATTGTCACAGACTATTATAATAAACGCCTCTATGTACCCAACGGATAAGCAGAGACTATAAATCGCCACCTGGAACGATCCTAACAAATCTCTCTTGTTTCACTCACACCCATTAACCGTCTCATACGTGCTCTTCTGTTCTTAACATTGTGCAAAGCCGCTTGAGAAGAATGTCACTGAATGTAATTTTATAATAAAAGACCGAAAAGCTAGTCTACGAATCCATCAACCATATCAGGATATCCGTATACTGAGAATATGCATCTACCTCTTAACAATAACGTTCTAATTGATACAAAATTACTTTATCGGTTTTTGCCACTCAAATACCTAATACCTACTCCATATAGCATGCACATGCTTTGAGCACTAATAAGACTCAAAAGGATACCTAGAAATGCTTAAAGGATTACCTGAGCACTGAAACAGGACTTAAGCACACTTGTACGGTCGCCTAGCTAAACGGTTAGGTAACTTAGGTACTGAATTATTTAGCAAACTAACTAAATAGCAAAATAGGTCATATACATACATACATGCACTGTCTTCCTATACAGCGGTTGACGAGATCAAAGATCCTCTCTCCATTTTTCCCGATCAAACCACTCACACAACACAACTAAGTATCTCTCCTTAAAAACACTGACCAAAACTCACTAATAGATATTAATAAAATTCAGAGCTATATTGAACTGATTGTGAACAAAATAACCCATTAAAGCTAAGAAACATGTCTCTAGCACTGGCTGAGTTACCTAAGAAATATGATCTCTTCTATCCATCCTAACCCGAACTTCGGATGTGTGCGAAATGGATAGTCCTAACAAAACATACAGCCTATTCTCCAAACAGTCTTAATAAACGACTCTTACTACGAGACAAGATGTGTCATTGGCCACACGGCTAGACACATTGGGACTACGGGGGTGATAAATGGCAAGCGATAAGTAGAATCTATGCTACGAAAAAAACTGGCTGTCGAATATGGAGTTTTGGGTTCAAAAAGGTTGTTTAAATAGTTCAAGGTTAGATTAAGGTTATTTACGAAATGTTTCGAATACTATGGTGAGGGAAAACATCGTGAGGAAACCTACCTGTTCCACGAACAGGTAATAATTAGTGCTTGTAAATGGCGACATGGCTTACCACCTGTCTGTATGTTCTATTTGGGTTCATTCGGTCAATTTGGTTATAAAGTAGTTACTATTGGAGCTCAATATGGTTGAATGACTTATTTAAATGTTACAAGGTTAAATTAAGGTCTAGTTATGAGCTTGTAAAAGAATATAAGAGAAATTTGGTAATTAATTAATTAGAACATTAATAGTAGGACTTCAAAAGAATGTATTTTATCTCACATTTATTAATAGATGTTTTTCCATTATGAACTTTCGTTGAGACTGAAAAACGCGTAATATTTAGTAAAACTTAAAAAATGCTATGAACAATAATTACATCAACGAATTTATAAAAGCAAAGCACTTAAAACATTTGCACTCACAGCCAAGAAATGTACTTCACTACCTCTTGAAATAAAGTCCATTTCCACCAACTAATTTCACTCTTTTAAATATTTCTAATACTCCATCCACAACAAAACACTCATACCAACCCAACAACCAGTCAAAACACATCACCAATACATCCAAACAGTCAATCCGAAAACTCGACATCTGTCACACTGCGAGACGCCATCACAATAGAAAAATGCAGACGCCTTTTACACATTCTTAAACTCTATAACCTCTGTACATTTTGGAATATTTTGGACGCTATTTATTGGGAATATAATTTAATAATAATAATATCACTACATAGTATGAAACAAAGGCGCTTTCTCTGTCCCTATGTGCCTTTGTATGCTTAAATCTTTGAAACTACGCAACGGATTTTGATGCGGTTTTAATAGATAGAGTGTTTCAAGAGGAAGGTTTATATGTATAATAACATCCATTAAATAGCCAGAAGTACGAAGCCGGAGCGGGTCGCTTGTTAGGAATATAATTTAATAAGAATAATATATAATAATAAAATAATAGGTAAAGATGTAGTGACTAAGATTGAAAAGGGCATTCTTCAATGGTGTGGACATGTTATGCGGATGAATGATAGTAGATTGACAAAATGAATATATGTGGGTGAAGTGGAAGGGTGGTTACATAGGGGCTGGTCCGATAAGACATTTAGAAAGACGCCATATTGAAAAAGGGTGACGTTAGAAGTATCTATAACCGCCGAGAGTGTATGAGAAGGTGTATGAGTGTCAACGAAGCGAAAGTGGTTATTCAGGACCGCGATCTCTGTCTACCTCTTTACAGGTAAACGAGCTTTATGTGCATGTACGTATTATTTATAAAATTGATTTCTTTTCTTGATTTTCATATATTCTAGGCAGATTCTCTTTAGCTTCAGTTACTCGTAAGAAACAATTGAAGACGTAATTGTAACAAATAGATAATTGTTATGTGGGTGTTGATTCAAAGGACACTTTACTGTATTGTACATACACATCACGACCGTCTCCATCCAGAGGGGGAGGCAGAGATCACAGATCCTCATTTTCCGCGCTGACTAACTACTTTCGCTTCATTGATATCCATACCCACTATACAACTCTAACCTGATAATCTTCTTTACATACATACATTTCATCTTTGAGTTCACGGCCTTACATTTCTCTATAACCTGGCAAACCACTTTCACTGACAATCGTGCACCTCCTAATACATACACAAATTCATACATATATTCACGCCTCTACGTCCCCCAACGGGATAAACAGAGACTATCGATCGCCACCTGGAACGATCCTGATAAATCTCGTGCTTCACTCACACCCATTAACCTTCTCATACACGCTCTTCTGTTCTTTACACTACGTACACAGCCTTGAAAAAATGCCTCCAATTTATACAAAGATAGGTGAGAAAATCTTTATTAATTATTATTCATGAAGAACAGAAGAGCATGCCTGAGAAGGTTAATGGGTGTGACTGAAGCATGAAAGTTTTATCATGATTGTTAAGGTAGCAATCTATAGTTAATGCTTATCCTGTTAGAAAAGTGAAACCGTCAATACCTACGTATGTACACACAATAAAACTATAGAAATTAGAACCTAATTCGCATTAGCACAGGTACAAATTCACCTTGATCAGAGTCGAGCGTGTTCCGTGCAATTCCATTTAAAATGACGAATGCCCCGGCCTTGCTAGAATAAGACCAAGCGCATCAACAAAGGAAATGCTATTTCCATCCATACATACTTTGGGTAGCTTTGACACATCCGACAATCGGTTACCGATTTTTTGGTAAGAGGAACATAGAAAAAGTACCGAAAACTGACGAGAGAGGGAGACGTACATGAGGAGGTGAAAGTGAAATGAGGATCTGTGATCTCTGCATAAGCCTCTCCTATGTGGGCAGACGGGCGTGATGTATACGTATGATATCGCACACCCGCTAAAATACTATCATAACTCAAAAATCATGTTTTTTCAGTACAAGCAAAAACGTTTTTGAAAAAAAAAAACTAGTTATTTATAATATAAATCTTTATTAACTAGTAACTTGCCTTACATTACTAGAATCAGTTTTTAACGTACTCTTTAGTTTTTAATAATAAATTAAATAAAAAGCCGTCTAAACTACATTTATGACACTTTTTTAGAAAAGATATTAGACATTTTGTCATAATTAGGTTAACAATTTTGAGTTATAACACTAAATTATGACATAATGTCTAATATTTTTTGCATAGATTTTTCTATATTTTGACTTATGATTGTCTTGTACGATAAATAGGTAGGAAAAACACTGTAACTTTTCGAGTTGTTGCTTGCACAAAGCGAAATGTAACACTGTTTGAGGAAGGGCGGGAGACAATCTTCTATAATATTATACCATCACAACGCCATTTGGAGGGTTTTTTGTGGAACTAGAAATGTGGTGTTTTTGTAGAATAAAATACATAAAATTTTAACAACAGTGGCTTACTTTTTTAAAATTTGAAAGATTTTGATTTATGACACTATATTAGCGGATGTGCGATATAAAGAACGTATTAGTTGTAATAGCACAATGAAGATGTTCGACAAAAAATCAGTTAGAAATAAAAATACTGCATTCCGATCGTTGGATTCAGAAACTAGTAAACACAATTAATTACCTATTCGTTTAACAAAATATAACATCTACTACATATATATCCTTTTCTATGTCTATATAAATAATCTAAATGAAAAAAAGCTCTAAATGTAATATGTAATGGATAAAATACTTGTTCATATAATTAAAAACAAAAATCGGAGCAAAAACACTCCGATAATCGGTACGTCTGCGGCCAACTATATCCTTGTATTCATTAATAAACGTGCCCGATTCCCTTGAAAAGTCTTGTTTATGAACAATAAACATTAAAGTGACATCTCTTATTACGTTTTTTATACTTTGCACGTTTTATTCCGATGCACCCGCATGGCATAATATGTATTTTAGTAGCGCCATATTTATGCGCGTAACTTAAGATTAAGGTGCCTTTGTAAACGAGAATTGGGTTTTGGTGTACAATGGATTGAGGTGTAAATAAATGTTACAATGTGTGTGATGTTGTACAATTACCACAATGGGTTTTCAGAAATTATGTGTCATAATGAGTTATAAGTCTAATATCGTATTTAGTTCACTATAGTTGAATACTTACGTCCATTTAATAACACTTATCATAAGCATTTGATTAAAATACTACATACATACACATTCTCGTCCTTTAATCCCTTTAGGGTTGGGTACAACCTTGCAGATATAGTATCTCCTAGGTCACTGTTTAGCGTAAATATTGAGATTCTGATATCATATGCAACATTGGTGACAGGTTTCTAGCCCAGGGCCACATATATATATATATTCCATTTACCTCTAGTCCCTTAATCGCCTCTTACGAAATTCCGGGATGAACGGCAGCTAGTTAGCATTATTTTTAACTTATTTATGTAGGCACACAATTACGTCTTAACCGAACCAAGTACCGCTAAAACAAACTTCGCATCCCCAACCACTACATCCAGTATTTACCAGTATTTACCCGCTGGAGTATCGCCTCGCAACCCCTGCCGAGATCTCGCTTCGAGGCATTTCAATTATCCGAATCCGATGGCTGGATAGCTAAGAATAGATAGTCGGCAATCCCCTGGAGTTCGAAGCAGTTGACTCAATTACTGCGCGTGTCATTGTCGACTGTTACTGAGAAGACGGTGTATATACACATTCGGCTAGTATAATATATAGGCCTTTACTTTGCTTTTACATGCATATTATACACTCAATCTTGCTAAAGGGTAAGAGAGATTCCCTATTTTCATTTTTATTTACTCAAACATACACCTCCTTTTATGTACTTTAAACTCATTCTTTGTGTGTATGTTTAGTATATGCATTTTACATATACATTTCAATAGAAGAAAAGTTTATGTTTATGGACACACTCAATTATTTTTTACTATATAATAAAGTCAGAACTTAAAGTTAAAGGGGACATGTTTCCCGTTAACATCTAAAGAAGAAGACTATTCTATCATTCTATATATACACAAACACCACGATTCCCTTTTGAGGGGTAGACAGAGATCTCCATCCCGTCCATCCCGTCTCAATCATGACAAACCACTTTCGCTCTATTGACACACATACACCTCCTCATTATATTCCTAGTCCATTAATTGGTACATGCTCCAACAGAGCAATGAAGCCGGAACATTAATATCCTATATGGAAGCGGAATGCAGGCAAATCCCCGTCAAATTTGACACATTAGCTTGCGATTAAGGGATTATCAGCCAACCGCACAATAACAAGTAAAATTACTACAGATCGAGCGGAAAAGCAGATAAACGTTTTATTCAATGGACTATCTATATTCATAGATATATTCATAATGGGATAGGCAGAGGCTATCGGTCGATATATTTGAATGGGTGACAAATCTCCCTTCCTTCACTCATATCTGTACCTTACACATACACACCTATGTTCTTCATGCTATGTATATTTATTAAATAATACGGATTATGAATATAATTCCTAACGATGATGACTGTGACGATGTCATTGGCTTAGTGTAGTGGCATATACTGCACAGTAGATTATGTATAACAATTGTATGATAGGGTTCATGCTTCACAGTTATTGCTTAGGTATCTTGCTACTTAACGTCAAAGTTTCAACGTATAGCCAATAATTTATTCATCGTCAATGACATAGATATATTCACGCCTCTACTTCCCTAAGGGTAAAGGCAGAAACTATGGACCGCCACCTAGAACAATCCGGACAAATCTCCCTTGCTTCAGTTACCCATTAAACCTTCGCAAACACGCTCTTCTTTTATACACTATCAATGAAACCATTATAAAAACATTGTTTAAATTCATTACACTACATATCAATCACGTTTACTACTATCTAATGAATTCCCGATTGCTCAAAAACGTATAAACCCATAACGCAAAATCCATGGCTGTAATACTGCATCGAACATATTACAGATTACAACTCGTACATATAAAGTAATGAAATTGACAACCCTGGCGCACGAACGTGCAGCGTATCGAGTTATTCGATGTATCGATACGAATCGGATGCGACTAACAGACGGTAATGAATTATGAATATGTTAATGCTAGGCACTTATCTGTGATATTATTCGTAATAGGCTTTGGTTGAAGGGTTATATTATATCAGCGGGAATTAGTGAGTAAATATTGGAGGTATATGTTTGTTTTATACTTTGATTAGCGTTTAATAGAAGTATGTATTAAAAAACGTACACAACTTAATGATTTTAAAAACTTAGTTTTTTTCTTATGTTAAGTTACCTTCTTCACGTTGTGAATATAAATACGCTATGTATACCGATCTACAGTTATAATCGAAATATGTCTGTAACGAAATAAGAGTATTTGTATATATAGATACACTCATGATACATATCTATACACAATTAAGTTACTTTATAAACCGAGACTTAATCCACAGTTCCCATATTACTATCTGACACAAACTAATTATTGTTCCTATATCCCTTTTTCCACATCATAAAACACCAACCCTACCCTGCTACGAAAAGCAAAACTTCGTAGTACGCACACATATCCACAAATGAAAGTTGAAAAATGGACTAAACAAACCACATTATTAGGTCGCAAACGTAGCACTTTAGTTAATTAATACGGAGAGAAGCCTCCGTAGCAAATAAAAGGCTGCGCTCCAGACAGTTCCATACTACGAGAATATTCACTGGAGTACGGCTTAATCAATCATGCTAATTGTATGGCTAAAAGTGTCTTGAATATATATATGAGATAACATACCTTATTAGTTAATATGTATATATACATCATCACGTCCTATTCCGTAGAAGGGTAGGCAGAAATAATGGATCCCTAATATAAGTAAATATAAATCTATTTCTTACAGGATATAACTAATAGATTGGAAACTAGTTAATTTTTATAACACAAATATAGAAAGTTAACAAAGATTATACAGGATGACAGATTCATCATTGGCAAAATTTTAACCTGGCTATCAGTAGCACCTATAGAACCCATTTTCATAATAAAAAGGGTAGGAAATTTTTGGAAATTTTGGACAATTTTTTTAATTTGTATTTTAAATTTTCCATAACATATGTGTACCCTATTAACGTACTACTTACCAAGGTCATGTTCATTCATAATTGTAAGTTTACATTCTCTATGGTAATTTAGTGTTTGTGCACCGAGCATCTTGAATGAAACATTTTTCATTATTGAGACATTGTTTTCACAGGTTAGGAAGCCAATAGAACATACTTATGTTGTTTCCTTTAAACATTAATTACGACAATGTTACGCACTATTCTTTTATTTAATCCAAATAATCACCACTGCACACAATAACACAATATGAACATTAGCCGGTTATGGATTGTACTTAATTTAATCGCGTTACTATTCGCGTATACATTCAATGCTGGTTATTAATTAATCTCCCTTTAGTTCACGCTTTGATAAGTTCTTTAAAGCATTTGATTCCATTAAATTTTCTATGTTTTAATTCTCGACAATTATAACCTCAAAAGCACTTCAGTAAATAATTTCATTTCCATTAAAGTATGAATTTACATTCACATAACTAAACCATGTTTTACTTTCACAACATTAATAAACATAATCTACCATTATTGTACTATGAAATAGCATTTTTATTTCATTAAATTATAAATTCAGTCGACAAAAATACTTTTAACCGCCATAGCGTTGTAAAACAAACAATCAAATAAATAAATTAGCCACAGATAAAGTAGAGATGAAGTAAAGACCGCGTCATACAGCCAGGGTGAAGTGCATTACATTTCATACTTTCGACTTACTACGAGCATAAATATTTAAATATTCTGTATGACTAATTAATAAATATACATGAGATGAAGAATAAACAATAATAAGTAAATCATTAATTATAAAATTGTTTATTTCACTTATGTGTTATGTACTATTTTATCACTAAAAGTACTCGATACTTCAAGTACTTTTTAAGACATGTAACCATACCATTAAATTAATGTTATTACTCTATGTTGAATTGAAATTGAATTGTTTATTGTAAAAAAATTTGGCAACGGAATTCGCAAGATGATAATAAGTTTTGAAATTATTTGTTATTAGTTTTAATAATTATCGATATGGATTAAAATGAACAAAGATTGAAAAACTAGTGATATGGAATTGTATTTGTCATCTTGTACCATGTATGTGTGATGAAATCGATGTGTTTTGATTATTTTCATTGTGTAACGAATTTATGTGATCGAACAAATTACATGCTCCCAATGAAAATGATCAAAACACATCGATTTCATCACACATACATGGTACAAGATGACAAATACAATTCCATATCACTAGTTTTTCAATCTTTGTTCATTTTAATCCTTAAAATATAAATGGTTTAAAAAGAATAGGGTATAATTAGTGACAAAATAGTACATAATACATAAGTGAAATATACAATTTTATTATTCTTGATTTAGTTTTCATTGTTAATTATTCATCTCATGTATATTTATTAATTAGTCACACAAAATATTTAAATATTTATGCTCGTAGTAAGTCGAAAGTATGAAATGTAATGCACTTCACCCTGGCTGTATGACGCGGTCTTTACTTCATCTTTACTTTATCTGTGGCTAATTTATTTATTTGATTGTTTGTTTTACAACGCTATGGCGGTTAAAAGTATTTTTGTCGACTGAATTTATAATTTAATGAAATAAAAATGCTATTTCATAGTACAATAATGGTAGATTATGTTTATTAATGTTGTGAAAGTAAAACATGGTTTAGTTATGTGAATGTAAATTCATACTTTAATGGAAATGAAATTATTTACTGAAGTGCTTTTGAGGTTATAATTGTCGAGAATTAAAACATAGAAAATTTAATGGAATCAAATGCTTTAAAGAACTTATCAAAGCGTAAACTAAAGGGAGATTAATTAATAACCAGCATTGAATAATTACGCGATTAAATTAAGTACAATCCATAACTGGCTAATGTTCATGTTGTGTTATTGTGTGCAGTGATGATTATTTCACAAAAAAACTTTAATGTTTTCGTGTATGAAACAGCAGGTAAGCCGTAGTGATTATGATGACGCCTTTTCTTCATACCCTAGAACGGTATGGGGTACACCAGAAATAGAGTTTAGTAAAATTTTAGATTTTTACTTGGATGTTTTCTTGTTGATAGTTATTTGTTTTGTTGTTGATAGTTTTTTGTTTTGGGTGTTGAAAGATGTTTAGTTGGATGAGAACTTTTGAATGAAATAATGTAGGGTGTACATGTATTCTAAATTGGCTCCCAAACTTTGAGGACGCTTTTCTCAATATTTTTGTACTGGAGGGTACTAAAATAATCATGTCAAACCGCATATTTTCCACCATATAATCTACCCTTGAAGTATTGCCAGTGATGAAAATTTCACCCTGTATATTCAAAACCATACTAAATATTTGCCCTTTAAATTAACAGTATAAAAAAGTTCAGAAACTAGCAATCTAGCATAATGTAGAGTCGACTGTCGGTATAACGACAGCATTGGCGAAGTGCCAAGTCCAAACGCCATCTCTCTGTCAAATTCTGCATTTTGACAGGAATAGCTATCGGTAGGCACTTGGTCCTAATTAAACAGATTCAACTAGTCCTATATTTTGAATACATCACTACATAGTATAAAACAAAGTCGCTTCCTCTGTCCCTATGTTCCTTTGTATGCTTAAAACTTTGAAACTACGCAACGGATTTTAATGCGGTTTTTTTTAATAGAGTGATTCAAGAGGAAGGTTCATATGTATATTAACATCCATTAAATAGTGGAGTAGGCTATATAGTTTATACCCGTGCGAAGCCGGAGCGGGTTGCTAGTTTGTTGTAAGTAGTGTTATGTCATTTATAACTTTCATACAATTGAGGTACGACGTAGGATAGGCCGCGTAGAAAATACAGATCAAATTGGAGACATTCTTCTCAAGGCGGGTGTACGTAGAGTGAAACAGAAGAGAATGGCGAGAATATTAGAAGGTTAATGGTGAGTGAAACAAGAGATTTATCAGGATCGTTCCAGGAGGCGATCGAGGCTCTGCCTATCCCATTAGGGAGGTGGAGGCGTCAATACATATATGAATATACGTTAGAAGTACATATAACTAGTTTGTATGACAAATAGTAGAAATGGGGTTCAATGTTCGTTACCTACCATGTAAGGAGATGAGCTTCATATGTATATGCTTTAAAAAACCATCAGAATATCTATTATTCCTTTTAGATCGAACATATTAAACTGCCATAGTAGAATAAATAAATTAAATTTTTAAACATAAGTATTATTACACAACTCGACAATAGTAAGAATTTAAACTACCAAAAAAGGATGCTACATAAAAATCTGTTTTATTAATTTAATACTTATTGAATAATTACAAAATAACCCAGCTATACCCTTTGACTAAACAAACAACATCACGAGAGGAAGTAAGCAATACCAGGGGCCAAGTATCTTAGCGTTTCGACCTAAATAATGAAGCGTCGTCAATCTGCCTTACGAACAGAAATTGTGCCCATTTGTTCTCTTAGCACGGGGTGAAGTGAAGGAAAGGGACAGGGTTGTTCCATTTAGGGTACCTAACGTCTATTAATGAAGTCTTAGGGACTTCGTTAAGATAACTTTCGGATTAATTGAAATGAGTAATTTAGATACGAGTACAAATATTTTTCGTATTACTAACGCCCATTAACTTAAAATACCATAACAAAATTAGGGTAGAGTATGAATGTAATACATACATACACATCACGCCTGATTCCCTGTAGAGGGGTAGGCAGAGATCACGGAACCTCATTTGTCCCGATCCTGACAGACCACTTTCGCTTTATTGACACTCATACAAATGTAATGTCAATCTAAATACATAAAAGTTATAATGATCAAAATACTTTAACTGACACTTCAATAATTCAGTAAATTTATCTATGTCTGTAAATAATAGCTAGTATAATTGACTAAGGAATAACGACTTCAGTTAACTTCTTTCTATCGGTAACACATGGCCTTTTAATAACCATACACATTCAGTATATTGAAATCTCAAATACTCACTACCTGAGAAATTGTCAGCATAATCCACATGTAATAACCTTCCACCAAACACACCTAAACGCTACTGTTGTACTCACTACTCACATTTTCAGACAGCACCAGTTGAGTCCAACTCAGCAAGTTTAGCCCAGACTTCTCAACTTGCCTCTCGTTGAGTTCGACTCAGTCCGGCAAAGTTTTTAAGTGAGACTCTACCCGCGACCATTTCTTTGGGCGAAGATAATGGTCGCTTTACTTACGAGATTGCCTTTTCGGATTCGACTCAATGTTTTATTTGTTGCGGACGAGAATGTTTTAAACAACACACATATGTACTTAAGGCTTTTGTTCTGACAACTTGAGATATTATAGGTATAGAAAAATGTGTGTTTTCTTTAGATAAGTCATACTTATGTAATTACGACCTCTTACCTCTTTCGGGGTATTCAGAGGTTGAATGTCCATCATCAACAAATTTTGTTTTAGATAGACATTTTATATTGATTGATTCGTAATTATTACTTTCAATTTATTTCTAAATATGAGACGATATGTTACGTATTATTAAAGTTAGTTATACAGGGTCTAGAAAACGTATTACGAATTGTAATTACAAACACAAATATTATACATATTATGCTCGTAAACATAACATATAGCATATCTATACCTAATAAAATCTAGGAAACTAAACACCAGTCTATTATTTAATAGATTGCATTCTTTGAGTAAACACTATACCTAAACTCCTCTACAAAACATAATTAAAATATTTGAATTCATTACTACATATAAAACTTAACGATATATTGAATGAAACACAGTTCATGATTACAAGGTAGTCATTTTATATCAGATAACGTTTCTTTAATATAGTAACAGTAGGACATTGATATCATAATAAGAAATACTATGCATATACTAAGACTTTGTTATATACAAATAACTTCGCTTACATACATACATATATTCACGCCTATACGTTCCCAAAGAGATAGGCAGGGACTATCAATCGCCACCTGGAACGATCCTAACAAAATTTTAAGTTTATTTGCCACTATATAATACTATATGAATATAAAATATATAGCGCTTCCTCTTGAATCACTCTATCTTTTAAAGAAAACCGTATCAAAATTTGCGTAGTTTAAAGATCATACAAAAGGATATAGGGACAGAGAAAGCGACTTTGTTTTAACTACGTAGTAATGAAACGCTACTCTATATTATTCATATAAGTTCCCATAACCCATCCTATATTATAGAGCCCACACTAATAAAATCACTTGGAGACATTATTGAATCAACCACATCCTATTATCGAGGGGATGACATGCCTTGACCTGATTCCGTGTGCATTAGAGCTTGGATCTAATGACGCAATAGGATATCAACACAACGCAACTTAGGATAATATATTGGATACCGATGGACTAGTTCCCTTAATACTATAACTAACGATATTTTACATACATAAAGACAAACGCGTTCACAACCATTAACATTTAACATTAATATTATGTGACTTAAAGCTATACTTACTTATGAAATAACTAACAAATATCGAAATGACAAGCAAAAATAACATAATAATATGCTATTCTTACTAAGGCCTAAACCTCGTTCAATTTATTTGATCTCATTAATAATTTTCAAGTTCATCCTCCAATAAATATTAGAAATTTTCACAACTTCGCCTTCAATATTTGAAGAAAGGATTATACAATATAATCCTGAATTTGAATAAAGTTCAGCTTAGATTACGTTCAAACGTTTGACAGGATGACTGAACTTCGAAATGGATTAAGTTAGCTTACCTAAATGCTATACTTATAATAAACAATACTTAGAACTCTAAAAGTACTCATGATGTTTTCCAGCTAGTCTGGAACACAAAAAGAATACAAAGTAGCTGCTTTTCTTCCTGTCATATCCTAGAAGGCACCTAAAGGAGGAATAGTCATTGAAAATTCTAACCATCACAACCCAAAGTTATGCTTAGGTTATTAAAGTGATATGTAAGCAAGACGACTTAATCTTAAGATTGTACAAGAGGGTTCGAGGTGGCCATAGAATGACTACCTCTACAATTGCGGAGATAGAAACCTGAATCGCTAACTACCCGGCAAGGCATAATAGTCGTGAACGCGTTTGTGTTTCTTGATTTGTATAGCGTATTTTAAAATAAACAATAACTAGTTGAATGTTTACTTTTATAGTAGAACCAAGGATTATTTTATAATCCTTGGTTCCGGCTTATCCTACGTCGTACCTTCATTGTATGAAAGTTATAAATGACATAACACTACTTAAAACAATTATATTCAAAACTAGCGACCCGCTCCGGCTTCGCACGGGTATAAAATATATAGCCTACTCCACTATTTAATGGATGTTATTATACATATAAACCTTCCTCTTAAATCACTCTATCTATTAAAAAAAACCGCATCAAAATCCGTTGCGTAGTTTCAAAGATTTAAGCATACAAAGGGACATAGGGACAAAGAAAGCGACTTTGTTTTATACTATGTAGTGATAATAAACTTGTAGAAAATTATAATATAAGATTTTCTTATAAACACTTAATAATACAGTCTGTTTAGGTCCTAGAACAACCGACTTTACTAGAATTATCTATTGATCTAGAAAATCTAGAGTTCTTATATCTCGCTTATTCTACACATCATTACCATACGAATGCGTACACACATTGATGCAATAAACATGATCGCATTGAAAAACATCACAGCTGTTCATGGTGACGTAATCATTCTAGTTCAATGCGGAATCTTTAACTTTATTTGTAGAATACTTAGGTACATACTGGTCACTCATTTCCTTTAGAGGGATAATGAGAAATCATCGATCATTAGGGATCTATTTGCATAATCTCATTTCAGTATCACTTAAGTAACGGTGTGGACTTGTTCGTGGGATACTAAGTGATAAATTTTGTCATTTTGAATCCGATTTAAAGGGTCAGAGAGTGTTTTTTGGTATCATGAATGGTGAAATGTGACACTTCTCTATTACTGATGTTATATTGTACTACGATAGTGTTAAAACATATTAGTAGACTTGGCCCCAAGATATTGGTACACTGTATTCGTTCAACGCTAAAAGTGCAGTCCCAGTAACTTTTTACAAGGTTTAAGTTTATAAGAATCAAAGACAATATTTTACATTTTAAAACTGGCGCCACTAATTGTCATGGCCGCTATACGTTCGCGTGCTTCGAAATGAAAAATGAAATGAAAATGAATGTCTTTTGTTCTTATAAACGTAAATCTTATAAAAAGTTACTGGGACTGCACTTTTAGCGCTGACTGTACCTTAAGCTGAAGGTCATTGCTATGAATTATAACTTTAATGAATCTGTATTGATACCTAGAGTTATTATAATTCTAACGTAAATTAAATTACATGAAAAAAGGACATTATTTTAAGAACAATTTTGATCTATAAATATCTAGTATCAGTATCTAAAGAACTACTTTTAGGGTTCAATGAAATCCTATGTAAAGTAAAAAAACACATATAAAATTCATATATTCCAAGTATAGCACAACAGAACCAAATATTTTAATACAATAAATAAATCTAAATGTTAAAAAGCTTCAAAGTCACGTGTCCGAAAACTAGGATGCAATATTGTGTAATTTGTTCTAAGTTTGTTTCACGATTGTTAATCCATTCGGTGAATAGAATGGAGAACAGAGGCCTTAGTCCACTAATGCTCTTTGCATAATATCAGTTCAATATCAGATCAGTAATAGTGTGAAGTTGGTGGTGGATTAGCATAAGTGACAAATTTACCGGCCCGTTAAGACATATAACAGTCATATAGACGCTATATTGAAAAAGGGTGACGTTAAGAGTACCTATTACCGCCGAGTGTGTATGAGAAGATGTATGAGTTTCAATGAAGCGAAAGTGGTTTGTCAGGATCGGGACAAATGAGGATCCGTGATCTCTGCCTACCCCTCTACAGGGAATCAGGCGTGATGTGTTGATACATACATATGTATATATGAAAATTTCGCCATATTTTAAGCGATTATTAACCATCGCCATTTACAAGCACTAACATTACCTATTTGGAGAACAAGTAGGTTTCCTCACGATGTTTTCGCTAACCTATTTGGTGCATTACGCAAATGTATTTTTATTCCAAAAATATACATTTTCATTGGTACCTACTCCGTGGTTTGAACCCTGTACCCACTGATACAGAGTCAAGTCCCCAACGGCTGAGCTACACCGATT
>JAMBLF010001440.1:0-88922 GCA_030578115.1 Leucoptera coffeella | reverse complement strand
CGGAGATGGAAACCTGAACCTCTGACTACCCCGCAAAGGTTAATGGTTGTGAATTCATATAATTTTACAACTTATAATAAACACATACAAAGACATAATATAACTAATACAAAACACAGATTTGAAGACAAACATACAAGTAGTTCCTATGTGTGCCATTGCAGTGTAACAAAGTGTATAACTCCCTTTTTATTGTGGTGGGATACTCAGAGGCTTGAGTTATACATGTTATGCACAGAAGAACCTGTAATGTTAATACCATATATGACAATGGAATATGTTTGCATAGGTGTATTATATATTATTTAGTTTGGTAGTATCAAAAGATGGGTTATATTTGCTTTTTTTATACACAAAAATGTATGTTAAGGTTCAGAAATATTCTCTTCAATACATACATACACAACACGACTTATGTATACACACTCTCTTTTTATTGTGCTGAGATAGTCAAAGGCTTGAGTGTCCATCTCCAAAACTTCACAGACATGTTAGGTAAGAGCCAATACTTATTACTCAAATAGGATATCTATACATTTTTGCACTGAATGGAATTTGTTTTTATCAAGAATAGGCAGTGTAAATAGAAATAAGTTAGGTACTATCTCAAAATGTACATAGATGTTACCTCTACCCTGTATTACTCAAAAGCCTGCATATATCTCTGAAATTGTATAGCATAGCTGTATGTTTTACATCATACCTTCTTTTCACCTCCAAGTCCATACAATAGTGGCTAGTGATATTCCAGAATTGGCTAGCTACTAGCTAGAATATTCCATGTCACTGTAAAGGTATAAATTATTTATTATTTTTAGTTATTGGCATTTTCCTCACAATATTTCAGTCACAGCCACTTACCACATTGTATATGTTACAAAGTAATAGAAGTTAATGTTTTATGTCTTTTCAACACTGACGTTGAAGGCTGAAAGTTATTAATAGTTAATCTTTTGCGTATTGGCCTAAGACATAACTCTTCAACTCCATAATCCTCCAAAGAGTAGACTGCAATTTGTGTCTAACCCACGGGTATTAAAAAAATTTAATATTTTTGTCTCGGTCTTGAGATATTTTTACCTTTTGTTAAATGTAAGCTATTTTTGATAGTTTTATTCTAAGGATATTGAAATTAATAATAATAATAATAAAAAGCGTTTATTTACGGCCACAAAAACATACACAATACAAAACGTTTACAATAAAAAGAACTTACAAACTAAGCGGTATAACTTGTGCATGTTATTGTCGCAGCAAAAGGGTTCTAACTCAGCTGGGTATGTTGCGTCTAGTGACAAACGCAACGCTGGTTTTATGTCAGAACCACTGGAGAGCAACGGTATATTATAAAGGAAAATGGTTAAATAGAGTGCTACGTAAATAAACAGTATAAATACATAGATATAAGATATGATAACATGTGTGTGGATAGCAAATGCAAATCAAAAGTGTGATCCATTTATATAATATTAAAATTGATATATAATGTATTATAAATTTAGTGTCCGAGGGGCAATAGAAGGAGCACCCGCCTCCTCTTGCTGGCAGAGCAAATGTTCCCGGAGATATCGTTTAAATTTTAGTTTAGAGGATAATTGTCTAATGGGTGGGGGAATATTGTTCCAACATTTGGACGGCGGCATACCTAAAAGCTCCCCTAAAAGCGGTGGTGCGATGGCCGAGGCAGACAGACGGCGGTACACAAGCACGGGTCGATTTAAGTTGCTAGGATCGCCATGTCAGTTACCTAAATAAATATTGCGGTTGTTTGTTTTGAATAAGTGTCAAAAAAGTAAGCAACTGAGTAGCAGTTTTTGTCGAGATTCAATATTTAATATGTCAGAATTTTTAAGGTACGGTGAAACATGGGTTCGGGGTGGGATGGGAAAGCAGTACCGGGCGCACGCATTTTGTACACGTTGTAAAAGTCTACGCGTTTTCTTATAAAGGCACGGGCCGTACGCTGCCAGCGCAATTACGATGATTTAGCAACCAATCGTCAATTGTTTGAATGATTTATTTTAAATCCTGTTAATATTCCAATATGAATTCAATATTAGTCCCTCTGCCCATACATCAGGCATGGATACCAATATATGGATGGATGGATTTATAATTTGCGCATATGAGTAAGCCTTAATGATCTCTGTGGTGACAAGGTTTCACCACCAGTGGAGGAAGAATCAAGAATTACACTTTTTAAATTTCCCATAATTGATTTTTCTACATCTATTTTTCTATATATAAGTAGTCATACATAAATCTTAAATGAATTTGAATTTGAACCAATGCTAGTTCTCTTAATGTAATAATATGTCATAAATGAGAGTATTAATATGTAACGTATTTCAAAAATTTTCTACAATACTTGAAATTTTTTATTTGCATGTAACTTTTATATGCACAAGTGTTTTTATATATTATATTTGTTTAATTCAATACATTCTTATGATGCAATGTAAGAATGTTATTACTAGGTAATGTATGAAGAAAGGCATGGAATCTTGGTTCACAGATAATAGGATAATAATGTTACATTGCATACATATGTATTGCTACTGTAATCTCTTTCGGGGTAGTCAGAACAACCACAATATATTTAGGCTGTATTATATGTATTTTGAAGCTGAATTCCCTGAACAGGTAATAGTTAGTGCTTGTAAATGGCGACATGGCTTACCACCTGTCACATTGAGTACTGACTATCTGGTGAACACGTTGGTTCGGGGTGGCCATAGAATTACTACCTTCGCTATTGCGGAGATGGACACCTGAACCTTGGACTCCACAAGGGTTAATGGTAGTGAACGCGTTTGTCTTTATCTGAAAAGATTTGTTAGTTTTCCATCGGATCGTCTATTTGAACACATTTAAACAAATACATATATATCTCGCGCGATTCCCTATAGAGGGGTAGGCAGAGATCATTGATCATTCTTTTTATGTCCCATCTAGCACAGGACAGAATCTTAGTCTTTACGACAATTTCGAATGTTTATAACGTGAGTATATAGTCATTCATCATCATCATCAGCCTGTCTGAATGCACTGTTGGACATAGGCCTCCCCCAAATGACGCCACTTCTCCCTGTCAGTGGCCGTTCGCATCCATTCGATGCCGGCCAACCTGCGCAGATCGTCTTCCCACCTTGCCGGGGGGCGCCCCACACTACGTTTACTGAGACGCGGTCTCCACTCTTGGACTTTTTTGCTCCAGCGACCATCAGTCCTTCTGCATATGAGACAATGACTATTATTGTCGCATAATACTTTCGCAACTGATAAGTAATGATAAGAGTGATTAGTAATGAATCATTAAAGTGATTGTGAACCCTTGTGGGGTAGACAGAAGATAAGTTGCATCTTGGATTCTTGAAGCTCTTACAGCCTGCAACGTCTCACCTTGATATTATATGTACATTCCTTTAATCCCTTTCGGAGTGGACAGAACCTCAAAGACACGGTAATATCTCCTCGGTCATTTTTAGAATATTGGTGTTCTGATGTTATATGAGACATTGGTGACAGGCTGCTAGCCTATCATCCTATAAGTCCCATGGACCCTATCTCTTAGTCTTCTACGATATGCCGGGATGAACGACAACTTGTTTATGGTTCTTTTCAAGTTCATTTCTAGCATTGGACGTCTCACTAAAATTATCTGTTAAAAAATCCACTATTACTTTATTTTAGACAAAAACGCGTTCAAGACCATTGACCCTTGCGGTGTAGTCAGAGGTTCAGGTTTCCATCTCCGCAATTGCGAAGGTAGTAATTCTATTGACAACTCGAACCCTAAGTACGTCAGTACTCAATGTGACAGGTGGTAAGCCATGTCGCCATTTACAAGCACTATTACTTGTTCGGGGAACAGGTAGGTTTTTTCAATATGTTATCCCTCACCGTGGTATTCAACGCATTTCGTAAATATATTTTTCTTATGAAAATGTACACAGAAATTCATTAAACTCCATTTTCATTGGTACATGCTCAAGCGGGATTTGAACCATGTACACACAGATATAAGGTCAAGCCCCAAACACTTTGACTCTATTTTCTTTTTCAAAAACAACTGGAAGGATTATATACAATGTTTTAAAAATTACAAACGTGAGTCTTATTTGTGTAGGTTGTTACAGAACTTAACATCTTGGCATATAATTACCATATTTGATACAATAACACGTGAATCATCATTGATGCATACTGAACCTCTATTATTAGACTATTACATAATTCTTGTCCTGTGCTGGTATGGACTATATATACTCGTAATAGGTGGCATATACTCATACATATACTTTTGGGGTGAACAGTACTTTGAAAATGACATAGTACATATATTTTAGAAGTATTTCATTCAATATAATTATACCAATTGAACTAACCCCTTAGTAATTTCAATTATGACTTGTGTTAAGGTTACTAGTCTAAGTATGTTTAAGAAATAGATACTTATATATATAGATAAATGCTATATTACTATAATAGTTAAACACATAGACAGATAATAAAGCATATATAATCGACAACCAGGCTGGAAAGCAGAAAAAAGCGTAGTTCTTAACTCAGCCTCAACTGGGAATTGAACCTGGGACCTCTCGATTAGCGTTAGATTATGTTTAACCGTTGCGCCACGGAAGTAGTCAATATTATTATAGTTATTACAAACTTACCATATATATCTTCAATCTTTTTCTACTTTACTCTATTCAGTTCTTATTAATATCGAATTGCCTATGAATAAATATATATAATAAATTCTCGATACAATTAACCTTCACCCTAATACATGTGTCAAAGGTATGCATCTTCGTGAACTTTGAAGACATGATTCATGACTCTAGGAACAACCAATGTTATTGCCACCTTGAACATATAAAATATAATTCTTTCGTACTTAAAATGAATGCTAACTAGCTGCCGTTCTTCCCGGCATTTAGGAGGCAATTGAGGAATTAGGGATAAATGGAATCGATTGGGCGATGACCTAAAAACTGTCAGCTATATTCTATGTATATTATGACATTACAACCCTAATAGTCATGCAGAAAAGTGACCGAGGAGATATTATCGTGTCGTCGAGGTTCTATCCACCCCGGAAGGGATTAATGGACATGAATGTGTATGTGTATATCAATTTAGGATAATAAAATTACTTATTGAACGTTGAAGAATACATACATACCTATATATTCACGTCCTTTCCTATCATTGAATAAAAAATCTTTTAGAATCAATATCGAGTTGCGATGAATGAGACTTTAATGAAGGTTTCTAGTTCATCGCAAGATTCAATTTACCCTAAGTCACTTACGACGTGCCGGGAAGAATTGTAGCTAGTTAGCATCGAATTAACGCCCTTAGTAACACGAGACTGCCGCGTTAATATCACAGCTTCGAATAAATATATATTTTTTATTGAAACTACACAATACAATAATATTAATGAATAATTATATAAAACAAAATTAAATAAAAAATGTTATATACGAATAATAATAATCATCACTACATAGTATAAAACAAGGTCGCTTTCTCTGTCCCTATGTCCCTTTGTATGCTTAAATCTTTGAAACTACGCAACGGATTTTGATGCGGTTTTTTTTTAATAGACAGAGTGATTCAAGAGGAAGGTTTATATGTATAATAACATCCATTAAATAGTGGAGCAGGCTATATATTTTATATCCGTGCGAAGCCGCAGTGGGTCACTAGTATAAATGATAAAATCATAATAATTATTATAAAATCTTTATTCAAAAAGTTATTTATCATTATTATCCTTCTCATGCATACAAGAATCTCAAGTATATGTTTTAAAGAAATCTTTGTATGTTAAACTATGTAATTAGTGGCGTTAATGATGAACCAACATACAAATAAAGATGGCCTTGGGATAGATAACAGTGTGTGTTGTTAGTGCTTTAACAATTAAGTGTATGAGTAGAGGTATACAAATGAAATGTAGGTAATGCAACAAACATTCAGTCAGTTTTATCGTATAGTTAGAGTTTAAATCACTTTACATTTTACTTATTTCTGGTATAGATATAGCAGCTGTGGCCCAGTGGGTAAGAACTCTGACTTCTAATGAAAAACGTCCTAGGTTCGAATTCTGGTTATGGCATGTACCAAAGAATGAAAATTAAATATATGGTTTTCGTTTACGTACATAATTTACAGTCCCTAACGGTGAGGGAATACATCATGAGGAAACCTGCCTATTCCTCGGGATAGGTAATAGCCAGTGCCTATATATGGCGATACGGTTCACTGCCTATCACGTTGGGTGCTGTATAACTAGTAAAACAAGGGCATAGAGTGACCCCATATCTAACATGCCTTCGAAATTTCGTAGATAGGCATTGAAGTCTCTGATTACCACACCACAATAAAAAAGGAATGTGTATACACAAGTAGTGAAGCGTATACTAATATTTTTTGTGTTATCACGGAAAATATTACTTAAAATACGAACCAATTATAAAATATTACCTAAGGACTCTATCATTTATTAAGTATAAGGAATTAACTATGCCTTCTTCAAAGCACAGTTAGATCCCTGACAAAGTTGTCCCTCACTCTTACTGATAATAATAATTATTATTACATAATAATAATTTAAGACACTATTACACCACTTAAACTAGCCCCTTGTTAAATTCGTTTAAGACTTGTGACAAAGGTATTAGTCAACGTATTTTTAAGAAATATGTACTTACTATACAGATAAATACATACAGCATATATAATCAACGACCAGACTGGAAAGCGTAATTCTTAACTCTGTCTCCACCGGTAATTGAACCCAGGACTTCACGAGTAGCGTTGAACTGTTTAACCGATCGGCAAACTGATAATAAATAATTAAAACTAAACAGTTCTATAAACTAACTTATTGTTTCTCCATTCCAGAAAAGTACGACCTCGTAGGCAAACTCCTGAGGCCGGGAGAAGAACCAACGAACTACGACGACGAGGAACCAGAGGAAGAAAGCAGTGGACAGCCGGAGAAGAAGCAGAACTGAATAGAAGAAGAGTTAGAGAGAAGATGGGAGAAGTAGTATGCATACAACTTTTTTAATTGAATACCTTTTAATAGTGATTTGGTTGAATGCTAAGCAATAGTGGGGTTTAAATTATAAATGCTATGTCCAAATCTCAATATTGTCAAGGTGGGAAGACGACCTGCGCAGGTTGGCCGGTATTGAATGGATGCGGCCACTGACAAGAAGTGGCGTCATTTGGGAAAGCCTATGTCCAACAGTGGATTGAGACAGGCTGATGATGTTAAAATGTCAGCAATTTGTGCTTTCTTGAAAGTTGTATGTATGCTTTAGGATTAAGAAAGGCTGGTGGGATGAGATACTCTATGAATTAGGCTTTCAGGAATATAGTATATACCCGTGCATGAGTAATACAGGTTATATACCTCTTTCAATCCCTTATAGAACAAAATATGAGTCCTAACACAAATGTGTTTCAATTGTACGAAAAATGGTGACAGGTGACAACGTATTTACAACCTAATCACTTATGTAAAGCCAACTAGTTATTCTATTTAAATACCATACTAGTAAAACCAGTCTATTTGTTGATGAGTTAAAATAATTGAGTATCTTTCATCCTGCCACGTCTGGCCGAGGAATTGAAGGATGGAACCAAAAGTGACGGCGCTCTAGACTTGTTGTATATATTTCAATGTGGTAGAATAGTTGATGAGGTGTTATTATTCATTGCTATATGTCTGGTGTTTGGTATTTATTTTGCGGGTCAATCTTGAAGGAAATGTCCTACTTTATACATTCATACGCTTTACGACCAATAAATCTTGTAAGATGGTTAGAGGCTTAGTTGATCACAATTGTTAAAGTCTTTGGTTTCTCAGAAACCACGTTTCACCTTATACCTTGGTATAATACAGGACTTTGTCATTATACTTATTTACTTACCCAATATAATATTTGAAAGTAATGGATATTATAGCAATGGATAATATCGCGTAAACTTACAGTTCATAATTTTGTAAATTTGTATTTATATCATTAATGTTAAATGAAAAATTGAATGTCATCTTGACACTTAAATTCCACGTGTTTAAGTAGTGGACATAACCTCTGAGATAATACTTTCAGTCACCTATTAACTAGAATAATACTTATTCTTTAAATAGGCAACAGCCAGTGCCTATATACGGCGATACGGTTTACTACCTATCTCGTTGGGTGCTGTCTATCTAGTAAAACGCTAAATTTGAGTGACCCATACTCAACACGCCCTCGAAATATCGAAGATGGGCACTCAAGTCTCTGACCATCCCACCACAATAAAAAGGGAGTGTGCATACACAAGTCGTGAAGCGTATGTTATGTTTATGTCTTAAAATATTGGTGAAAGGTTGATAGCCCCTCGAACTCAATACGAAGTGTCAAGAGTGACAAAGACAACGTCCATTAAAGCTTTTTATCTCTTTCTAACGCCACAGCGTCTTAGATAGTGAGCTAATAGGTAAAATACTTGCATAAATTTCCAAGACAGCAGCTATTTGGAATAGGCTATAGTCAGCAAGCTAACTACTTATCCTATCACATACTTAATTTATACCAAAGTGGATTACAAATTCTGGTGCAGATGTATTTTGGTTAAATAATTTATTAAACTGAAATATTTTCACGGTTATTGTCGATTCTATGGTAAAAAGTGTATTCAGTATGTCCATACACTGCAATTTCGGATATAGACGCGTTAACTACTTCTACTTTGAGACACTGAACAGTTTTTGCCAAGTATTTTACCTAATAGCTAATATTCAATTCAATTTTGTATGTACATTTTTATATACGCAAGTGTTACAAGTATATTTTGGTATCTGCAGTTGGTGACGATATGTAATGAAATTGCACCTAAAATATTCTTGTAACCTTCCAACAAGTAGGTATATATTGCTACTTATTATTGTTAATGATTAAAATTGTGCTTTTACGCTTTTATAGAGAATGCTGAACAAAAAGTATCCATAACCACACGATTAATTAAATAGCACACGGCGACGTGAAAAACTACCATTCTCGAAGGATATCTGGGGCCCAAGTCTACTAATGCGCTTTAGCACAATCCTAGTTCAATATCACTTCATAATATAGTAATAGTGTGATTTTGGTAGTGGATTGGCACCAAAAGTGTACTATTATGCCTGAAAAATGGCGAAATTTGTCACTCTTATTCCACGAACAATTTTACACCGTCACTGATGTGATTGAACTACGATTTTGCATAAAGTATTAGTGGACTTGGAGCTCTGGTGATTAGCGATTATTAAAAATCAAGATAGTTAGTGATAGATAGTTATGAAACTATATAATGTAATGTGGATATTGTTGGTTATGGATAACTTTCGTTGGGCGTTCTCTTAAACCTATGTATAATGACTTATAGTTCCATGTAATTTATTTGTAAGACTGAACTTATTTTTGTGATTCTAAATTATTTTTCAAAGGATCTCTTGGTCCCTATTGGCTATTAAGACTTTAACATATTCCGTACATCACATTTCAAGTAGGAAATCGCCATTTTGTTTTTCAACTGTTTGTTTTTCAATGATTTCTCAAAATCAATATGTGTAAAAATATTTTCAAATATATGACATGTATAGATTGAAAATGATATTTACATGTTGCATAGTAGATAAATATATTCAATTTGGTGTACAATATAATCTATAGGACCAGTATTTAAATAAAGTTTTCTAAATTGTCAATGTATGTGTACCTTTAGTTTATCTTATGTCCTAAGACTTTTTATACAAATAATTATAATAATCATGGTATCATCACAGTTTCGTATTTTCATGGAAGCAGTCAAATTTTTGTATTTTTTAGCCTTAGCTTATGTTTTAATGCAAAATAAACTAATACATTGCAAGTATACTGAAAAATAATACACGATTAATACAGAAATTTGTATTTCAAATATGTACAGTCAACGCTATAATAAGTGCAGTCCCAGCAACATTTTATGAGGTTTACGTTTATAAGAATAAAAGACAATATTTTTCATTTCGAAGCACGCGAACGTATAGTGGCCATGACAATGCATAGTGGCGCCAGTTTTAAAATGTAAAATATTGTCTTTTGTTCTTATAAACTGAAACCTTATAAAAAGTTACTGGGACTGCACTTTTAGCACTGTATGTACAGTATAATAGTTTGCGTTGGGTCGACACAAGTGGTAAGCTCAAGGTAGATTGCCTACCTTGGGCCAATGTAGCTTAGAATTACAGTAACTAAATATCTTTTAGTTGTATATTAATGGTTTAAGACTATTATTGTGATGTTCATAATAATACTGCCCATTTTACACCCATGAAAAAACTTATTAATATTTCAAAATAAAAATAATGCTGTAAAATAATTTGTTTTCTCAATTTAAATATATTGAATAAAGAGAGAAAGGGAATATTTAATAAACTTAAACTTTCGTTTTTAATGAGTACTTAATAGTTTTTTTTAATGCATATTATTAGTTTTAGCTTTAGTAACAAAGCAAGATTTTGGTTGTCCCTTGCATTTTTAATGTGAAGTCATTATGTTAAGTGGATTTAATTTATTGTTTTACCTTTTTATAATGAACTTACGTAATTCGATGTATGGTTATGATTGTGTTTGATATCTATGGAGAAGTTTCTTATAAATTATTAAAATGTCCAAACTTTATTGTACCTACTGGTTTTTACAATATACGAAATACACATTAAACTAACCTCAAAATATATGCATACATTTTCATTAAGACGTTTTATTCAGTTATTAAGCGTGACTATTCCTGTTAGTGTGTTCGCCAAAATCATTGACAGTACGTAAATAATATATTTATTCCTAGAAACTTCTCCATAGATTTTTTATTTGAATCTTATTAAGACCAAATTGTGTATGAAATGTAGTTTACGCACAATGCGACGTCAAAAGGACCCTATTTTCGTAATTTTCCAAATTTATCGGCTTATTTTGAGTTGTAGATTTTGTCTTCAAATTGTAGTGTATAATGAAATATTACTTGTAAATATTGATACTTGCATATTTCTTTTTATTTAATGTTCTAAGTTACCAGATTAAATATCAAATTGTGCTGTTGTGGATTGTCATTTAAATACTTTTACATTTATACCTGTTTTTCAATTAGAGATAATATTGAATGAATTCAAATGGGTTACCTAGTAAACTTGATTATGTAAAATATTTTTTCACATGGTACTGTATTATAGTAATGGTTTCTCGAGCTATATGTAATGTTGTTGGTGTCTTTTTAAATATGAAGCTGGTAGGTTTGGAAATTGGAATTTGAAGACTTGTTTAGACTGATTAGTTATCTGTACAACTTAGTAAAGAAAACGACAATAATTGTAGTACTTAATGTTACTCAATTTTAAACGAATGAAAGGTTGTTATTTCTCTTCAATGATGAATTACATTATTGTAACATAGTCAAAAACCATTAATGGAGGTTAATCAACCTCTGAATACTACTTAATTACAGAGAAAAATGTATTAGTTTCTTTTTTATGTGCAAAAAAAAATATTTACTGCAATGACAAAAGCTTGGGCCCAAGAATATGAGAATTATCTATGTCACTTATTTTGTTCTAGAATGATTCATGAAATCAAAACAAAATAATTAAAGTTCATAGTAATTGTTTCATAGTACATTGCAGGTTGCTTAACCTAAGCAATTAAAGATCTATTGCTGGTACAGATAACTAATCATAGTGTAAACGACATTAGCGCAAATTTTAAAAGTGTATTTATGTGGCTGCATGTTTTTTTACCATTTGTTTTATACTTTTTTCGTTCTAAGTATTGTGATTTGCATTAAGTAGAAATTGCGCCTTTGTTAACATCTAATTTGTAACATAAGCATTAAGTACAGTTTAAATATCCTTCGTTTTGTGAAAGGATATCGCTTCAAGTTAACAGAGTTCATAATATTGATGTTTAATGTTCACATGAATTTAATAAAGGTGTTTTAATAAAAGTCAGTTGTTAGTCTTATTTATATACACATGAACATTCCAAATTCACACTTAAACCTTGCTAAGACGAATGAGATTAGCGTGTTTTCTGTAGCTACCTCGAACATGTTGACCGGTGCCCAAGACTACTGCGTTATAGCACAGTATTTCAACATCACTTCAGTAACGGTGTGAAGTACGAGAAAGTAATAAAATTTGCCATTATCTACTACGAACTTCACATTATTATTGAAGTGATATTGAACTAAGATTGTGTTAAAACGCATTAGTAGACTTGGGCCCAAGGTAACTGCACCGAATATGACAGGTTGTAAACTATTGCAATTCACAAGCACTAATTATTCTAAGAAGCCAAATGCTGCATTCATAAAACAAAACAAACAAACGCATTCAAGACCATTAACCCTTGCGGGGTAGTCAGAGGTTCAGGTGTCCATCTTCGCAATTGCGAAGGTAGTAATTCTATGTACCTCAAACCCACGTGTTAACGAGATAGTAATAAAATGAAAATCTTTTTTTAAATGAAATTTACATAGAAATTCATTAAACTTCATTTCCATTGGTACATGCTCAAGTGGAATTTGAACCCTGTACCCACTGATACAGAGTCATGCCCCAAACAACTGAGCTACGTCGAATTCTGCCTGCATATCATAAAAAATGTCCATCATATTGCAAAAAATCTGCAGTGATAACTAACTAGTCTTTGGGATGAAAATTATACAAACAAACGCATTCAGGACCATTAACCCTTGTAGGGTAGTCAGAGGTTCAGGTGTCCATCTCCGCAATTGCGAAGGTAGTAATTCTATGGACACCTCGAACCCACGTGTTAACCAGATAGTCAGTACTCAATGTGACAGGTGGTCAGCCATGTCGACATTAACAAGCACTAACTATTACCTGTTCGACGAACAGGTAGGTTTCCTCACGATGTTTTCCCTCACCGTATAATTCAACGCATTTCGTAAATGTGTTTTTATTACGAAAATGTACATAGAAATTTATTAAACTTCATTTCCATTGGTACATGCTCAAACGGGATTTGAACCCTGTACCCTCTGATACAGAGCCAAGCCCCAAACAACTGAGCTACGTCGAATTTGATGAAAATTATGTAATAAAGATAAACTGCTCAAATTAGCACTTACATACTTTACAATTGACGAGTTCCTGATGTTGCTAAGCTAGTATTGCATTTGGCTAATAATAATAATAAAGCATTTATTCACAGCCACAAAAACATACACAATACAAAATTCATGTTAATAACGTTAGTAGCATTAAGCTAAGACCTAAAGCGGTTCGGCGGTGGCTGCCGAGTGACGCGAGTTAGAAGAGATATTAATATAAACGCGAGAGATGAAATTCTTTTAGAGTGTATATTTTACACCCTACACACGCTGTAATACACAAACTCTCTCGCTTAAATGTTCTAGTTACGAAAATAGAGAAAAATGTATAGACCAATTGGAGAAATTTTTCTCAAGACAGGTGACAAAATGGCATCTTTGGGGTTTTTAGTAAGTAAAGCAACAGATTTGTCAGGATCTTTCAAGATGGTCTGTGCTCTATCCGTGAGCTAGTAAAAGCGCCAATTTATGCATCTCAATTATGGTCTCATGAGTATTACACATACATTTCATAGCATAAAACCTTGCAGGGCAGTCACAGATTTGCGTGTTTATATTAGTGATTCTGTGGTCACAAGTCTCAGGAAACCTAAATTAACTTGTGTCCAGATAATGTATATATGAAGATAATTATCTATGAAAGATAACTATGCGTGCTCAAGAGTAGTTCAGAAACTTGCAATTTGATTGCATACTGCACTCGTAACTATCTGATATCAGCTTACGCGTTGCGTTTTGAGTTGTAAGGTGAAGCTTTAATGTTGCGTGAGTGATGAATTCAAGTTAATGTCTTCTGCCTCATGTGTTTTGCTGTATGGGAACATTGTTGTGTCTTATCGGATTGCATTGTTCGTCCTATGCAACCAAGTTAGGTAAATCAATTCTGGTTATGAATAAAACAACTCAGTATAATGTTGACATAATTATATTATAAAATGATTTAATTACAATAAACAGAATAAGTATATTAATGTACCTAAGCTAAAACAACTTAATTACACTAAAGCGGACACGTACCTTTATATTTACATTTGTACATTGAGCGCTTCATCTTTCGAGTCATATCTCACATATTTCCCATTCGCTTAACTTAGTCATATCTAGATTTACTCTATGTAATTTCATCATCTAACAATAAATAGTGCGCGGGTGGCGGGCCGCCTTACGCTATATGGTACAGGGGCGGCCTCGGCCGGGGAGGGGCTATCTACACTACAACTGCTCCACGAACTTGGTGAGCTGGTCCTGCGGCGTCATGGGCGGCAGCTGGTCCTCGGAGGCCGGCGACTGCCGCAGCAGCAGCAGCTCCGAGGGCGTGGGGGGGCGCGGCGCGGGCGGCGACCGAGGGGGGTAGTAGCGCGCCCGCACCACGCCGCCCTGCGGAGGGGGCGCGTACCCGCCGGGGGGCACTCCGGCGCGAACGCCTACTCCTACGCCCGCCTGCTTGAACCAGCCGCCCGCGGCGCCTGCGTGGCCCATTCCGCCCACCATGCCTGTCGCCGCACCGCCACCGCCTACCTGCTGCAATAACACACCTCATTAGCAATGCAGTAAGGTTACATAAAGAACTTTATAATACTTATAAAGTCATATTAGCCTGATGTATTATTAAATGAAATTATTTAGAAGAACAGAAATCCATTATTAAAGCTGTGCATTTTTTATGGTTGTTGTTATTCTAGATCTGCCTGCGCAGACATCAATTGGCACCCTGTTAATGGAACTCTAATCTTTCTAAGTACTTATACGGAGATTTTCTACATATCATATTGTTAGTTACCTGGTTCTGCTGGTTGAGCATCTGGTGCATCTGCTGCAGCCGCTGCTGCTGCTGCTGCGGCTGCATGAGGTGCTGCAGGGGGGGCTGCTGGGGGCCCACGTTGAGGCCCCCGACGCCCACCCCCACTCCCGACGCCTGCTGTTGCTGGTTCTGGGCGTTCTGCAATTGTGCATACAATATTTGTAACAAGTTCTTCATTACAGAAATTATCTTAAGTCTGTCTGAGTCAATTCAATGTCGAGTGATAAACTTTTTGATCCAATTTAGTCTATAATGTACTTGGGTATAGTAGTATAGTAGTCTATAACTTGGAGACAGTGAAACTGAGATGTCATCACTCAAAAGTTGATTACCGAAACGAGATAAATCAATGTAATATCTATGTTCAAAATGCAGGGGCTGTGGCTACCTGTCGCTGCTTGATGAAGGCGGCCATGAGCGGGGGGTTGCTCTTGAGGATGTGCAGGATCTCCTGCTGCTGGTTCTGGCAGTTGGGCGAGCGCAGCGTGTTCATCAGCTGCTGCAGCGCCGCCTTCTGGTGCAGCTGCGACTGCGCCTGCGCGCCGCCCACGCCGCCCACTCCGCCCACGGCGCCCGCGCCCACCACGCCGCCCACGCCGCCCACGCCCACCGTTGCGCGCTGTTGCTGCACAAGGGACAAGTGTGTCTTTAGTGCTTTGTTTATTAAAAACTCAAAAGCGAGCAAACAAAAATAGTTTAAAATTTAACTTGGATAGTGAAAACGTTAAATCCTAAGTACGTGGGATACTAATAACACAACTAAACTTGTCCAACAGTATAAAAACATTTATAGGTTTTTTCTTTTGGCATCTTTTTTCCGGTTCATCTATCAAATGAAATCTTTCAGCTATACTATAGATATCGACTTGGATAATGATGTCTATCTCCAGATAGACACGGTAACCTCTGACGACGTCGCTATACCGAATTAACAAAGTATATGTATACGTTTATCTCGTTACCTGCAACGTCTGCATGGTCTGCATGTTGTGTTGCTGAGGAATCTGCGGATGGTGGCCTGGATGTCGCTGCGGGTGCAAGGGCGGGGGCGGCCGGTACCTGGGGGGCCACTCGCTACCCCCCGGGGGGCCCATGGCGCCTTGCTTGCCGTAGCCGGGGGACTGCTGTCTCGCCGCTTCTTCTTGCACCTGGACAAGGTTTAATAATGTTGTAGCTTACATGGTGTAGAATTAAAAAGAATTTAAATGACTGAGTTAGCACTAAAATAACTCAATGTGTAATTTATGGAATAGACAAATATCTTTTAAAGGAATAGTATTGAGAATATCAGTCTAAAATTAATTCCAACTCGCAGAACCGACGACCGTTGGAGCAAAGCGGTTCTCGAATGGCGACCGCGTCTCGGTAAACGTAGTGTAGGACGCCCCCCTGCCAGATGGACTGATGACCTGAAAAAGGTCACTGGTAGTGGTTGGCTGAGGGCCACGAGTGATCGTGTTTTGTGGCGTTACCTTGGGGAGGCCTACGTCCAGCAGTGGACTGTCATAGGCTGATTGATTGATTGATTGAAAAGGACAATATTTATAGAGAGAGAAGCATGCTGACCTGTTGCAGCGCCTTCTGCACGTTGTGGGGCACGGTGGCGGCGCTGGCGTTGGCTGGGCCTCCGGGGTGCGGCTTGGAGGGCGCCGCGGGGGGCGACGCGATGGGCGGCTTGTGCGACAGGGGCGGCGTGTGGTGCGCGTGGTGGTGGCTGGGCGGCGGCGAGGCGGGCGGCGGCCCCCTTGTGTTCATGGCGGCCACCCGCCTCCTTAGCAGCTGCTGTTGCTGCACCCGCTGCTGCACCTGCTGCTGCTTGAGCTTCTGCTTGATGCTGCTGCAGAAGGGCACCGAGCACTTGCTCTCCTGGCAGTGCTTGGCGTGGTAGCAGCACAGCGCGATCAGCTGCTTGCAGATGGGGCAGTCGCCCTTGGTCTTGCGCTTGCAGATCTTGGTGTGGGTGACGACGCGCTTCATCTTCTGGCAGGAGGGCAGGCGGCAGTTGGCGTCGCGGCACTGGCACGCGTGCACCAGCGACTGGATGCAGCGCTGGATGCTCTGCTTGCGCGCCTCCTGCGGGTTGGCCTGGTGGTGGGGCGAGGGGGAGGCGCCCACGTCCAGGTCCAGCCCCAGGCGGTCCATGTGGTGCGGGTGGCCCTCCTTCTGGTAGCAGGGCACGCACAGGTCGAAGTCGTCGCACACGCTGCAGTGGTAGCGCGTCTCCACGTGCGCCTTGCAGCTGTTGCACGTGTACACGAACTTGTCCTGCCCCTGGTTGTGCAGCTCGTACAGCATGCACAGCGTGGAGAAGCGCGCGCGCCGCGTGGACGAGAACTCGTAGTGGCGGTCGCGCGCCATGGTGAGGAAGGCGTCGCGGCCGTCCATGAGGTCGCAGGCGAGCAGCGGGTCGGGGTCCTGGATGGGCGCGAGGCTGGCGGCCGACTGCGCCGAGTGCAGCCGGATCACGAAGAACACCTCCTTGTGCTTCTCCATGGTGGCGAACACCTTGGCGCTGAGGTCGCTGCCCTGCTGCTGGTCGCTCTGCTTCTTGCTGCTCTTGCGCTGCGCCTTGGACTTGTTGGACTTCTTGGCCTTCTTCTGGCCCTTCTTCTTGCCGTCGGCGGCGGCGTCGCACTCCTCGGAGGAGCCGGCCTCCGCGGCCTCGGCCTGCTTGCGCTTCTCCTCCTCCTCCTGGTCGAGCTCCTTGATGGACTCCTCGAGCACGTTGGGCCAGAAGTCGCCCTCGAAGTAGGGCAGCTCGGCGGCCGACGAGATGTTGTCCTCCACCGCCTGCTTCAGGATGTCCTTGTAGTCGAGGATGATGCGCTCGATGATGCCCTTGTCGAGCATCTTCTTGTACCACTCCTGCAGCCGCTTGGGCTTGGGGATCTTCTGCTCGGGCGGGTGGCAGTGGAAGATGTAGTCGTCGCCCTCGGAGGGCGGGCACGCCCAGATGTGCGCCATCGTGTAGCCCAGCTGCTTGGCGTAGTCCAGGTAGCCGAGCAGGATCTCGTGGTACACGGCCGTCCGGTACTGCCGCGGCTGGAAGAAGTGCACCGAGTCCAGGTACGCGATGTACACTCGCCTCGTGTTCGGCGTCGGACTCTCGCTTCCGTATTCCTGCCGGAACAAACACATGTTTATGTTATTAAAACGTCATATTAAAGAATTACTGAAAACATAGAAACTATGCATGGATAAGCTATATGGTTATATAAAAACAAATTTCAATTATAATCTGGATCTATAGTTAGAAAATTCAACATAAATATTCATCATAAGTATGTGTATTCCATCTCACCTGTACGTGCATGCCGAAGAAGCAGATGTCGGTGCCGTCCACCTCCTCGAAGGCGAACAGCGCTTTCGCTCGGTACGGGAACTCCGCGTTCAGCTCACCCGACTCCACGAACCTCGACCTCATGCCGGGCTTCACTTCCACTATCTGTTAAGTCAAAAAGTAGTACATTGTATTATTACGTATTTTTTAATACCGACTCATAAATTATCATGTCATTGCGGTGGCTTATATGAACTACACTTTACCAATACGAATAACTTATTATCATTTTAAAAGTAAAAGTTCTATACACTACTTAGACTATAATCAAACCACACTGTATTTATTCAGACACCATACAAATACCATATACTATCACAAGTATCAAACCAAATGGGTTCAGTACACAACACAATTATCTACAAAACAACTACAAGACACTTCCCAACTACAAGACACTAACCTTATCCGAGGAAGCGACCACCCTGATGTGCACTTCACCAGCGCCCGCCTCCTTCTTCTTCAGGAAGTTGTTCACCCTCGTCTCTATGTAGATCCCCAGCTTGGACGGAGGCAGCTTCTTCGCGGAGAACTTGTTCTCTTTCCGTTTAGCGCCCTTCTTCTTGAGGCAGTTGTCGCAGCAGAAGCCCTGGGGCCAGATGTGGTCGTGGTGCAGCACGCAGATCTGGTGCTGCTTGCGCCCGCAGTCCATGCATAGCACGAATGGCTCCTGTTCCAGGTGGTCGTTCTTCATCTCCTTGAACTGGTCTTTCTTTATTATGCTGAGAACGGAATGAGTGGGTTAGAATTCGGTATTTCGTTTAGTTGAGTGTTTTTGAGTGACTGAGAATATTGTAGTTCCTTATGGTCCATGGTGTAAATAGAATATAAATTATAAAGAGGAAAGGTTTGATTTTTTGTTTGTTTGACGCGAATAAGCTCCGAAACAACTGGATCAATTTGAAAAATTCTTTTACCCTTGGAAAGCTACATTATCCCTGAGTGACATAGGCTATATTTCATTTTGAAAAAAAATAGGGATCCGTACTAAAACTCTAACACGTATCTATATACAAAAATGAATTGCTGTTCGTTAGTCTCACTAAAACTCGAGAACGGCTAAACGGATTTATCTTAGTCTTGAAATGATCGTGGAGGTCTAGGGAAGGTTTAAAAGACAAAAATGAATTGAATAGTTTCCGGGAAGACCCAAAAACAGCCCTTTTCTATTTCCCATACAAATGTTTTCCAACTAAAACGTAATCAATTTGAGCTTTATTGCTATTGCATAGAATATAAATTACTATTTGTGTAACACTGACTTCAAGATTAGATTTTTACTTAGGGATTTAGGTTGAAAATCACAGACTGAATTTCTACAACTTTTATTGCTAAATATGGTTTTACGGCACTTTGAGACCCACTATTTTGTTCATCAGTTAGTAGGTACGTACTATACTACTACTCTAATTCAATCCTTATGTGGAATAAATTTTGTTACGAATGCCTCAAAGAATTTACAACCAAAAGTACCAATCAAAGTGTATAGTTTCAAAAAATCTTTACTTCTTCCTGCTATGTCATAAGATATTTTCACGTGTTACATACATATTCATTCACGTCCTTTCATCCCTTTCCGTGAGCACAAAGGTCACTTTTTAGCATGATTATTGGGTTGTGATGTTATATGGAACATTGGTAACAGCATGCTAGCCTTTCGTCCAACAAATTCCATTTTCCCTACTCCCTTAGTTGTCTCCTACGACATGCTGGGATGAACGACAGTTATTTTGCAATTTTTGGAGACCCAGGTAACACGGGACTGTTTTAAGGTGTTATTAGACATTTTAATCGAAATGCTGGGTCGATATCCCATCATTCTTATCTTCGTTCTCAAACCACACCTTACGTGACAAAAGGTTCTTCTAAACCTATTAACAACCCCTTCAGGGTCCCCCATCTACGTATGACTACTACTAATCCAAAGGAGGTCCAGATACTCACGTTTGCGGCTGCAGCGGGTCGTCTCCGAGCGTCACGGTGTCCCCCTGGATCTCGTTGAAGCACTTCTGGCAGTAGGTGTATCTATCGGACACAACCCCGTATGCTTTAAGACTGTATCAATAGCCAAGCGGGTGCGAGGGACACAGGGTGCGCCAAGGAGGCAAAACAAAACAATTAGTAAGCGGTATGCGGATGAGATGGCGATTAGTGCGTGTTAGGGTTTCAGCATGCAATATATAGACAGAAGAACAGGAAAAGTATAGAATAGATAAAGGTAGAAAGGGTTAATGTATTTAAAAATTAAGTACTGTATATGAAATACGATATTTCTATGCTATGTGGATAAAATTACATTACATTCCTTTTTGGATACATAGGCAAGTTTTATCTAAGATAATTTATAAATATCGTTATACCTTTGGTGCTAATGAATATTAAGCATATAAAATAAAAATAATAATAAAAATAAAATTTTAAATGATTCAATGTCGGATGAGTTCGACAACGCCATAATAAAATTATTTGATTAATTGAAGATTTTAAAAGGCATAATTTATGTAATAATAATATATAATGTATGCATACGCAAAGTAATTTTCCTGTCAGGTATATTATATACTGTTCTAAATAAATAAATAACCCCTTTTATAACAATATTTTAAACTGAAATACCATTATACAAAAAGCTGTGTATTATAAGCTATTTTAAGTGGTGTTGTGTAGATGGTTATGATATAAGCACATGAGAATGATGATGCATGATGATGAAATGAGCAATGAATTAACCATTTAAAAGCATTTTAAGGATAAAGCTGTTAGTAGGGAAACTTAAAACTAATCTTAATTAAGTGATTTAGTAGTAAAATATTGTGCGACAATAATTAATCTAATTGAAACTTGAACTGCACTCCCACTGAGTAGGAAATTTAGTATTCAAAATATTTGAGATCAATCAATAAAATTTTAGTATTTAAAACACAGAATTTCCACAAATGTAAGGCTAATAACCATAATGTTTCCTGTGTATTTACTTAAGTTTTCAAGTAAAAATGGTCCTAAACAACGGTTTCTAACTAAGCAAACATACACTTAATTCTAGCACATACCTGTTTTGGTAGCTGAAGTACTTGGCGTCGCGTGGAATGGTGCACAGCTGTTTGCCATAGCAGCAGAGCACTTGCGGGTTGAACGTGTACTTGCGGCCGCAGCAGTAGCCGAGGCTCTGCATTACTGGGTCTATTTCTTGCTCAAACACTTCCGATAACTGGAAAAGTTATATACATTAATATCTGTTTCCTTGTGGTCTTTCAGGGTAAATTGTAAATATTGGATAGGCTATATATAATATAAAACTTAGACAGGCTACTTGTTACTCTATATTTATGAGCTAAGTTACATTTCTATGTTGTATATAAAGAGCAGGGAGGGGCATTAGTCTCACCTTGGTGCAGTACTTGTAGACGCGCGAGTTCTTGCGGTTGTAGAGCCAGGCGTTGTCGAACATGAGCCACACGTCGTCCACGTACTCCCAGGGGTCCTTGTAGTCGCCGCGGTCCAGCTTCATCTTGATGGTGGACATGTCCATGGGCTTGGTGACGATGTCGAAGTAGTCGGGGATGCCGAGCGCCTGCGCGTCCACCGGCTGCCGGAAGGGCAGCGACTCGGGGTCCTGCACGAACAGCTTCTCCAGCGTGGGCATCAGCGCCTGCCGCAGCTCCTCCGGCTTGAACACCACGGTGCGCTTGGGCGGGTCGGCGCCCTCCGCCGCAACAGCCTCGGCGCCCTCCTCCTTCGCCTCCTGCTTCATCTCCATCTTGGGCTCCATCTTCACCTCCTGCTTGATGCTGAAGTCGGGGGGGTCGAGGGGCTCCTTCTTCATGTGCTCGTCGCGCATGCCCTTGCCGCCGCGGTCGTCGTCCTGCTCCTCCTTCATGTCGTCGGGCTCCTGCTTGATGTCGGCCTCTCGGGGCGAGTCCTCCGCCTGCGCCTGGCTGAGCGCCGCCATCTGGGCGCTCATGACGGAGGCGGGCCTTGATGCGGGCCTCTGCTCGGGCGCCGGGCTCTGCTGCGGCGTGGCGGGCGCCCCCACTGAGCTGACGGGCGGCGAGGGGGCGACGGCGCCGAGGCCCTCGTTGCTGAGGCGCGCGAAGGAGCCGCCCGCGTGGTTCATGAAGGGGCTGGCCACCTGTCCGCCCGAGAGGCGCTTGGCCACGTCCGGCTGGTGGCTGGGGGAGGCGAGCGCGGGCCCGTTGCTGGGCAGGGGCGCGTACTGCGTGGCGGCGGGCTGCGCGGGCGACATCATCGGCTGGTGGAAGGGCGACACGGTGGCGCCGAGGGAGCCGTTGGGCGTGGTGGGCCCGGGCGGCGGCTGGAAGGGCGGCCGCGCCAGCCCCATGCCGGGCGAGGGGATGCGCAGCGGGTGCGGGGGCAGGGGCGCCGTGGGCCGGGGGGGCGCCGCGCGTACGCCCATCATCTGCGGGGGCTGCGCCTGCTGCTGCAGCTGCTGCTCCTTGCGCTTCTGCCGCTTCTCCTCGAGCTCCTTCTGGATCTTGTAGATCTTCTCGGCCAGCAGGTGGTAGTACTCGGAGCGCGTGCTCGCCATCTCGTACATGTCGCCCTCCACCTTGCGCGCGTACGCCACCAAATTGTACATGCGCTTGTCAAGCATCGCAGTCGGATCCGGCGTGGGGAATATTGCTTGCACACTGCATGAAAAAACAACAATGTCAACGTTTAAAGGATTACTAATTATAAATTTAATGTTCATTCAGATACAATTGAAAAATGAAGCCGTGAACTAAAATTTGACAATTATTGTAAAGGATGAAAAATGATTGTACTATTAAATAGTAGATACTCACAGCTTATGCACAAGATGGTTCCTGAGATCAGCCGTGATGGACTGGTGCCACTCCTTGGTCCCGGAGGAGGGGGTGGACGTGATGGGGCCTCCCGGCAGCTGCAGGCCGCCGCTGCCCATCTGAACATACAAAACACATAAATTAATCTTTAAGTTATGAAATTTTCACTAATATGAAACTTAACATTATAAACTCTGAATTACATTCGGAGAACGTACAGTACACAAAAATCAACTTTAACCCTATCCAACTATGATATACAAAGAGTAGAGTGAGTAGAGTGGGATACATCACTCACATTGTTGGCAACCGTGTGCTGCTGCTGCTGGTGCATGTCGGGCTGCTGCTGGTTGAAGAGCTGCTGCTGCTGCATGGGCTGCGACACGTCCGCCAGCCCCGGCGGCCGCCCCGGCACTGCCATGCGCGTCAGCTGCGCCCTGGGGAACGCGCCCCCCACCATGTTGGGCACGGACGTCGGACACGAGATACCTGTACGACAAACGAGAAATGAGTAGGTGGTCTACGGTAGTACGAAATTTTATATAAAATAGTGTCAAGGGTCTTAATATTTATCTGATTTTAGAATTCATTTGACTTCTTCGAGGGAGTTTACAGTAAATAATTACCCTACATACTCTCCAAAATATTTTTTTTTTTCATCTTCGCACAAGCTCTAGTCACTTTATATCTAGGAATTTCAACAAACATTGTAACATTTTAAGATCACAAACAGATATACTTAAAATTATAAGAGTTCGCTTATTAAAATGCTCACAGACACACACTAATTAAAAAAAAAAGGGTTCTTTTTAACTTATTTCAATCACGTATCAAAAGTAATTGAAAATAAATAAACATAACACGAATCTCTTACCTAGAGCCTCATAGGCCCTCTTCATGTCAGCACCGGGCGCGGAGGAGACGGAGGGGGGTGCGGGGTTCGCGGGGCCCGGCGCCACGCCCCCCAGGGGGTTCACGCCCCCCATCTGGGGCGCCGCGCCCATGCCCACCGCGGCTGCACCGATGCCTGTTGTTGCGTGGCTCACCGCTGTCGTGCCTTGGCCTGTTGCTGGGTAAAAAGTAAAGGTTATATTTGTCTATGTGGTAAGGTAGATAGATAGATGTGTAAAAAAGTTATGTATGATCACATAAAAGGTTCAATCCAATATGTTTATTGTTTTAAATGTTGACTTCACACAGTATTAATAATCATGACATGCAGGTTTATAGTGTCTTCTATAGACAAAATATCAATTTATGGAATCCATAATGCTTCCTAGCGTGCTTGCATGCTAATTAAAATTTCCTTTTAGTAATAATATTTAAAATCATTAAAAATTTAATAGTTTGGCGTTCCACTTACCATTCATATTATTCATTTTCGTCCTATCAGCCTGCTTGAGAGGTAAGCAGACTGGGCAGTCGTTCTTGTTGCAGTGTTTCCAATGATTTATAATTTGTCTAGATGAGGAACAATGAGGCACTGAACAGTTCTTGCCCGCCTGGAAACATACACTGAACTTTAGCAAAGCATTTCAATTTAATCTTACTACAGCTGTAAGATACTTTCACAGTCCTTACACAAACGATCAAGTGCTTTAAACAAATACCAAGACTATAGTGACCAAGGATACCTTTTCTTGTTATATTTTTGTCGCCCTTAAGCCCAGATTATTCCGGTTTGAATTGAATGGATATTGAGATTATACATCAACAATTGAGCTTGTACCAATGGAAATGAAGTTATGAATTTAATGTACAGTTTCCTAATAAAAAAATACTTTCTGTTCACCGTTAGTGCTTGTAAATGGCAACATGGCTTACCATCTGTCACAGTGAGTACTGACTATCTGGTCAACACGTGGGTTCGAAGTAGCCCTAGAATTACTACGTTCGCATTTGCGGAGATGGACACTTATACCTCTGACTTGCAAGAGTGAATGATCCTGAACGCGTTTGTTTTTCAACAATTCCAGTAATAAACAATACTCACCTGACACGACGTCATATGGTTGAGAACAGTCTTCATGGTCTTGCAATGGGGCAGCGTGCACTGCCACGACTCGCCATTGCTCTGGGACTCCCTCCTTTGGCATTTGTGCGCGTGCAGTAGCAGCACCAACTGTTGCTGGATGAGCTTCCTCTTCTCTGGGTCGGCTATGGAGCCACTAGATGGCGCTGGTTGGTTTCCTTGCGCCTGCGTGGCCGCCTGGGGCTGCGTTTGTCCCCCGGAGGGAGCGCCCGGGGTCTGAGGGGACGGCGCGGGGGGTACGGCCTGGGCCGCGCCTCCGCCCCCGCTGTCACCCGGTGGACCGAATCTTACGCCTAATGGAACAGGGATGAGGTTAGTTTTAATCCTCTTTTGTGCAGATTTATTTGTTATATGAGCTATAAGTTGTTCTAACAACAATTACTTAGGAATTTGAATAAAAGATTGGTGACCATTAAACTAATTTAAAATGTATAATATTTCAGGCACCAGAAGTATATGCATTTGGACAAGTAATATGAGATGAACATTATTGCTATAAAAGATTTATTATTTAATTAAAAGCAATCACCTGCATTGAATGTTTGCATTAGGTGCAGGGATTTTGCAATGCTTTGCTATTTGCAATCACATTCCATATTTTGGCCTAATGCAACTTTAGCAAAAACAAAGATACTAAATAACATTTTACAAGTATAATTTGCCTATAAAAGAAGTAATAAAAGCGGCCTAGGCTTTTGCTGATTTAGAAGCACACTTAAGCTTGGACCTATTCACTGACACATTCAAATACATCTGTCAGTTATAAGAACTTGTAACTCACCAGGTGGTCGTTGCGCTGGAGGCACGGCTGGTCCTTGGGGGGACTGCCCGTAGGGGGGATGGTAGGGCGTGAGCGGGTGTCCGCCGCCCCCCGGCGCCTGCATACGCGGGTGATGCTGCAGAGCCGTCCTCATACCCACGCCCTGCATCCCGACACCCACTCTCGTCGCTAAAGGGCCGTTTTGCATTGCCTGCCACAAAAGTTAGGTGTTAAAGATAAAAATCTATAATGACTATGCTAGTCTATATCCCTCTGCTAGATAGACGATGACCTGAAAAAGGTCGCTGGTAGTGGTTGGCTGAGGGCCAGGAGTGATCCTGTTGTGTTACCTTGGGGAGGCCTACGTCCAGCAGTGGACTGACATAGACTGATTGAATGACTATGACTGTAACAGATTTTGTGACTAAGCTTGCAAGGGATCACCAAAAATGGTATGCAGTTCGCTGGTTATCCCTCTGAAGAGGTCTTATGTTTGTTTGCAATAACGAGCTTTACAGTGACTCAGATTAACTAAGTATGTAGACAGTTATAGAATAAAGAAAGTAGAGTTCCTAGCTCTTTAATTTATGTATAATTTTGTTGGCTTCAGAAATTGTCATCTCATTATTTTCTGACAACATCACATATAATTTGCAGCGATTGATTGAGATTTATTAATCTATCACTCCACAAATCTCACTCACAAATGGAAATCCGTGATCTCTACCTACCCCTCTACAGGGAATCAGGCATGATGTGTATGTATGTTCACCTAACTCTATAATGGGATTGCTATAACAGGGATTGACAAACCAAACTCGGTAAGAGATGGACTCATGGAACATAGATTCATAAAATTAAGTCATGATTACACAAAGATGAACTTACCTGTGCATGTGGATGATGTTGAGCACCGGGATGATGGTTGTTGCCCATCAGGTTGGGCAATTGTTTGTTCACATTATTGATTATACCACCGCCGAGCATTCCTGCTCCCATATTACTATTTGTTACTATCATATTACCTCCTACGTTTGCCATGTTCATACCACCTGCGGCAAATAATTTTATGTTAGTTTATGACTATAATGTTACTAACTTAAACTTTTATTAGTTGTAGAATAATAATAATAGCTTAGAAGTTCCTTATTTAATGCATTAAGCTTTAAATTTGGAGGTAAAATTGAGCTGTTCAGGACATGGTAAAAGTTTTTGGACTACAATGACTAATTACAACATGTAAGTGCTATGACAATTTGCTTCTATTAAATATCTCAGAGTTATAAATATCAGAGGATTCATAAGTTCTTCCATATTTTCATGTCTTGCTAAAAGTTAACATTATGTGACTCTTTAATTATTATAGTAAAAGGTACTTTAGGTTCTATGTAAAAAAGATTGAGAAATAAGTTTATTTGTTAATACAGATGACAGATACTTTAAACAAAGCTTAGAATATTTAAAACTGGATCTAATCTCAAATCAGGATGGAACTTAAACACAACATGTCTACATTACATACATTATAAATACATACAATAAAAACATACAAAAAGCACTCACCTTGTATAGAACTCATTGGCATAGACGAATGTATTTGATTTTGATGGCTTGTATTTGGCATTAAATGAGGGTGCATGCCGCCCATGAGGTCTTTGGACACGGACACGTTGGGCGGCGACTGAAGATTTGGACTCTTACTTCCTAAGGTACCCATTCCTAGTGGGTTGTTGTGGCCAACTAAGCCTGATTGTTTTCCCTGAAAGCAATCGCACATTGGTTATTCATCCATGTTGTATAGCTCTTATAACTTATATATTTGCTTATATGTATGACTAAATATGAAATACTAACAACTAACATTTCAGGCATATTAGAAAGTAGTTATGATCTACTTAACAATAATATTCGTAAATATCCTTAAGAGACATTCTAGAACATCCCCTATAGAAAGATTAAAGACAAGAGAGCAGAAGTTAACATTAGAGTCTCTCTACTAATCAGTAACTATAATAAATCACTAGTTACCTATCACAATAGACACTAGCTTAAAGGGAAGCTTATCATTTATTTTACAAGAAAAATTGAGCACCTGTTTGCTTTTTTTTACAACTTTTGCTACCCAAACATGACTCTTTAGACTCAGATACTTACTTGTTGTAATAAATGATTATTGATTTGCCGCTGCATGGCTGCGGTGGGGTCGTCACCATTCATCTGCTGCGGCCCCATCTGCCCCCCTGGGCCTGGTCCCTGCGCGGGGGGCTTAGGCCCTGTGACCCCCGGTTGCTCCCCCAGGAAGCTCCCCATGAGCTCATCAGGTAGGTCCTTCTCAATCTCAAACATATCTTGAAGGTACCCATCTACTGGAACAGAAAAACGTACTTGTAACACTCAAACAACCCAAATTAGTAAGAGTAGGTAAATGTTAACAGAAGAGAGTGCTGTTAATTTTGGACAACAGTCTTTTTTCCCACATTTATCATACAAACTTCAGCTATTTGGTGTTATAAGAATAAATTGAACATTATAATAGTAGATTACACCTTTGCAGTTCAGGATCTTTAGACTTAGTTACTTAGAACTTTTGCTTTAGACCAGTTGTGTTGTATTGTATTTACCATTATAATTTAATGTGCAATATTTGAGGTATAGTGTATAATAGTGTGATTTTAATTTGTAAATATTCATAAATATCAAAAAAATCTACAGGTGGCATAATAAATTTTATGCACATTTAAATATTACTTATATTTCATAAGCATTAGCTAAATATCCATTTCACAGTTCCATTACATTAACTTAATTTGAATTTTAAGATAATGCATGTTAAGTCTAATTGGATAGCACTCTTGAAAGTATATCTATATTTACAAGAAGTTTAATCTTATAAGAAAGATCTTTAGCTAACTTAGCTATGTGACTGTATGGACAAAAAGTCGGATCTGAAGGTTACAAGTCTTAACTAATCTGGGGTTGAGTTACATACATATACTAAAGGCTTTACATCCTTAACGGCAGGCAGAAACTATTGTTTGCACCTGGAAGTATCCTAAAAATTCTGTTGCTTCACTTACACCCATTAAACTTCTCGTACATGCTCTTCCATTCTTCATGTTTTCTATCCCTTGTATTTATAACCCTACCAAATTGTAAGTTAAAAATTCCCATGTATTTTTAACCCTATCATATTGTATCATAAAAAGCAATATTGTTATATCCAATATAATATTAAAAGGTATTTTTTTGGCAACTGGTACTGAACTACTACTCAAACTACACTAAAGACAGTGTCATTGAACAACAACACCAAACTTTTTCTTTACATTGTACCAAGAAGCTAATAAAGTTCAGTCGATGGTGCACTCTCAACTTATACTCTCCCTTTAAGGTTTACTGTCATGAGTGTATTACAGTAATCAATGCATAAATTTTGGACTATGAACATTAATGATGTGTTTATGACATGAAATACCAACTCAAACTCTTGGCCATGCAATGCTCAAAAACTTCAACAAAGTTGGAATAAATGTTTGAGAAAGTTTCATTTAAAATTAAGAACAGAATGCATTCAAGTTTTTACTTAAAAATCCATACGAATTTAAACAACTAACGAATACATATTCATTTCAACTATTGACCATTTCCAAGGTAATCCTACCGATATCATAATCTTACTAAGTCTATACTACTTAAGAGTTGTATTTTATACTTAAACTGTAAATTTTATACTGTCCAGCAAGCCATTACAAGATTAAAAATTTTTAAAATTATATGCATATTTATTAGAAATTATCCAATTTATTGAACTTAGTATCCACCTTCTAGTAAAATTACATTATCGTTAAATGAGTAATAAAATTGATGTCAGGTATATAGAATTTTCTACAAATAAAATCCCAACATATATATACTTGCAGTTAATATTGTAACCATTGATGCAGGTTAAGTTAAAGATTCGTTTTTAAATTGATAAAGAAGTTAAAATACGTTTGAATTTGGTAAGGGAGTAAATTAAAACATCATTGACTACAATAAATGTAGTGCTTATCAAGAAATTTTTGAGTTAAAAGTGCTAGATCTACTAGTACAATTGCAACTAGGTCAAGATTAATTTTATTTACTACGGATAAACACTGCATTTCCTCACACGTGTTTCACTTAAAAAATGCAAAAACTAGAAAATTCTCCAAGTATCTGAAGGCATCGGAGCTCTATATTTCACGGGAATCCATAAAATATAACTAAAAACACGCATAGCACAGTGCCGAATTCGTGTCTGCTCAGACTTTGTAAGTGTTCATATTTCATCGAGAATATAATGTATAATCACATTTCTCGGCTTGTTTTATCGAATTTAATGGCCAATCGAACTGAAACAGAATATTCTAACCATTTCATACAAATACATCGAGAATAATGAGACGCAAATAAGTTCACGATATCGAATCGAGACGAACGAAATGTCAAAGCGAATGCAAGCTGACTTACATGTTGACAGACCACGGGGCCGACACTTGCTAAATACAAACCAAAACAATAATTGAACTCACCTGCAGAGTCGGATGGACCCTGGAAAGGGTCCCGAATCATTTTAGCACGCTTGTTAGGCGGCTCATCGACATGATGATCGGCCATGGCTCTGTTTACTAATCGTAAAGCCGTCGTCAATATTTCGGCCCGCCGACTCAAATAACACTTTTATGTCTTATATTTTCACAAATTATCATTTTAGATCGATTTATCATCCATCATAAAGAAATTCACCCACATCTCGATCGTTCGGTGTCCTTCACACCAACGAAGGCACATAATAAAATATTTCACTAAGTATTCGCCATTACAAAGCTACAAATCGAAGAGCTACACAGAACCTCTCACCATCTTCCCCCGAAACTAGCACAATGAAAACAATACCATCTAATTTTTGTCACTTATCACGAGTATGTTAGAGATTAAATTACACGATTACACTTATCACATTAAAATAGTCGAAATGATACAGTTTTTAATAAATGATGTAAGAAAAAAAACAGAAAATTTGCACCACAAATCCGAAATCCCTCTCAGTCTATTAAGCGCAAAATGGCGGCTGTTGATGAAAACTTTTTATACGCTTGTCAGAAAATGTCGGCCTAGAAAAAGCAGCTCTGTGATTGGTCCAAAATGCCCACGTGACTATGTGAAGGCGAAATATGCTCTCTGATTGGCTTATTTTCTGTGACGTCAGTACGTAGAAATCTGAAGTTGGCTGAGAACTGCAGAATGCACTAAAACATGTTTCTTGAATTTATGAAAAGTATAACTTAAGGAATCAAATATTTTGATTACAGTATACATCAAATACAACTTTAGATCCACTCTAATACAGTAAAATTCATGAAAACCTTTATAATACCATATTCAATATAATGAAATAGCAATTCAAATTTTCCGCCAAAATTGTGCGGTCTCGAACCAATTTCTACGTGTCTTTGCTTAAATTGCACCATAGACAAACGTGTAAATTTATATTTACTGGTAATACTGAGAAATAAAAGTGATTCTATACTTACAAAGAATCAATCCTAGCATTATTAAATTATTACAGAATTAGCAGTATCTAAAAGAATAAATTGTATTTCTTTCATTCATTCAGTCACAACCTATTAATATTAGGTAGAAATCAAGGATGTGTTTTTTTTAATAGTATTTCTATTTTAAAGAACTTCTTTGCTGTATCACATTATTTTTGATTCTATTATCAAATTTATCTTTCTAGTTTTGATTGATACTAGTTATATGTACCAATAATACATTCCAACCTTTAAATGTTTTTATCCACATTACAGTACTTTTTTATTTGCTTCTAATTATTTTTAAATTATTTAATTTATATCTGTAAGTAAAGTCAATACGATACAATATATTCCTGTACTTAGTAAAAGAAGCAAGAAAGTAGAATCAATGCCGTCGAAAGACGGTTACTTAGAAGCATATTAGGAGTGAGATTCAATCAGCCTATGTCAGTCCATTGCTGGACGTAGGCCTCCCCAAGGTAATGCCACAAAACACGATCGCTCGTGGCCCTCAGCCAACCACTACCAGTGAGTGAGTGAGTGAGATTGAATGATTAAAAATATTGTGATAAGGTAGAGATCCCGCCACATAAGGTGGCAGTAGCCAAACTTGGAACTAAATTTGACGTTACCGCCATTGCGTGTTATTTTGTATGAAAGGTAAATTTAGTATTACCAGCGTTGTGTTTTTTGCCCACTCTTTGTAATTTTTATGTTTGTTAAGGGTGAGTATAATAAATTGATTTCCGGAGTTTCTTGTTAGTTCTTCTCCAAGCTAGGGTCTCCGCTGATCTAACCTCGGTAAAAAATATGTAAAGACAATGCTCAGTGCCATGTTTGAAATAATAGTTTTAAGAGATTCGCGATTTATACTCATGATATAAGATATAAGGGTGTCGAACACACTAAACGGTCTATTGCGGACAGAGTGAAGGAACACATAATATATGTAATATATAATAAGAAGGATAAGTCCCGTTAATTATTAATGATGTTTGAAATAGTTTAATAAACATATTTTGACTTTGATATATTAATTTGTTTTATTTGAGTTTATAGCTCTGCAACCAAAGACCGTTACAAATGAAACCTATAATGTATCGAGCCGTATGGCACAGTGAGTGCTAGTTTTGGCGTGTTTACTGGTAACACTGAATTACGCGACTGTGGCGACGCCTCCAACTGCCACCTTATGTGGCGGGATCTCTAAGGTTGCAGTTTGAAAGAAAATGTAGTGACAGATTGAAAAGGGAATGCTTCGATGGTTTGGACATGACTGTTATGCGGATGAATGATAGTAAATTGATAAAAGGAATATATATGAGTGAAGTGGAAGGGCGGTTACGTAGGGTCCGGTCCAATAAGATATACGACAGTCAGATAGACACTATATTGAAAAAGGGCGACGTTAGAAGTACCTATAACCACCGAATGTGTATGAGTGTCAATGAAGCGAAAGTGGTCTGCCAAGATCGGGACAAATGGGGATCTATGATCTTTGCCTACCCGTCTACAGAGAATCAGGCGTGATGTGTATGTATTAATTATCTCTACCTCCAATATATCCCACTCACCATATATAACCATATACAAAATTATTATATCTGACACCACGAGCTTTATTACATATTATTTAAAAGCAGCTTCTTGTTCATATTGATAGAACTACAAGTATATGGACTGTGGACAATGCTTAACTAAATTGATTTCCTTAGTCTGATAGGTATTCATCATCCTCATGTCCTTATCTCAACTCATCGCTCCCTTGCTTTTCATATCGTTCTTTACAAAATATATTTCTTGTTCGACCATCCGCTTCCATAACTCACGTCTTCACTCGTGGTATGAAAATAATTAATTAATTTTAATATATTTAAACATGTCTCATACCCGGCGTATTTTATATCGTTGTTTGGAGATATAATAGAATAATTATTCACAACTTAAAGGGACGTCGTCGTTTGAAGTCATAATATTACTAAACGTAGTTTTAACTTCATTCGTTAGTTATTATTTAATAAAAACAACAGAACTTTAATATAGTATTTATTTGTATGAATTCTTATTATACTATTTACACACAAATAACATTTAATACAGTCATCAAATGTTCAGAGTCTTGATTTAATCGTATTCTAAATATCGTAAAATATTCTAACACTAACTAGTGAACAATGAATAAATAATATAGCCCAATAAATCATGCGTGTGAAACTTACATTTCTTTTAACGGTCTAACCCCTAATATTTCTAAACTTTGTTTTACAACTAATCTAGCCACGTGAAAGACTAACAACCTTTGAGATGCTACATCTGGACTTGTATTCTTAACGTTAATTTCCTTAAACATCCTATTAACATTCTTAGACAGCCTGAATAAATAGTTAACTAAATGACATGCTTCATATTCCACAAGCGACCGATCTAAAACTTCTTCAAATTTCGCTAATTCCGCTACAACATCACTGATAACAAGTTCTGGTAGTAACTCTGGAAGAAACTTTTCTGGCAATTTTACACCTGCATTCTCTTCTAAACTCCACAATCTACAATGTAAGTACTGGAGTTTAATGCCACTGTCTCCCTCACTCTGCAACGCTCTATCCCAGTCAAAAACGTAGTCTTTTTGACGACGCTGTTTGAGGTCGTTCAGAATTACTGCAGTAATACCAAGTGTATCACAGGTTAGATCATCCATCGCTGCTGCTCGTGTATCTGCAACATAACAGTATATTTACAACCAATACATATAAAATATTTATAAAATTAATGAATATTCTCTAATAAAAATAACTTTCTATACCAAACATATTGTGTGTAATTTCTGAAAGCAATCTAGACACTAACGAATTTATGGACCCATTAAATAAAAAAAAACAGTCAAATTCCAAAAAAGTATCGAAAAATAATAATGAAAATAAAGCAATGAGCTTGAATATCATTATCGAAGTGTGTGTGTCACTTTATTTTTTATACATTATTGTAACTGGCAACACTCAGTATTGTAAACTACTTTATCTGTGTGAAGTATGCACATAAGATTTTACGGGAGTTTCAAAATTTGGAGGGAAATAAAATTATAAGCAAATAAAAACTTTTGGGAATAAACATTATTAATTAAACTACATTTAAATCATGTTTGGTTAAACGTGGTTCACATGTAGATAACAAAATATATTCCTACGCAGAGTTTATCTTTTATTAATGCTCTAATTTACAATCACATGTTTTATTTAATTATGTATTTAAAAATATAAGGTACCATGACCAAATTGTAACATCTGACATTTATACACAAATACATTCACGTCCTTCCATCCTTTTCGGGGTGGACAGAACCTCTGTGATTTAGTATCTCCTAGTTCACATTTTTGGATAAATATTGGGGTTGTTATATAATATAGAACATTGGTGAAAGGTTGCTAGTCCATAGCCCAATTGATCCCATTTACCCCAAGTCTGCCTTGTACAACATGCCCCGTAGAATGACAGCTTAGGTTCCAGCTAACACAACACTTTTTGCCTAAATTATTGTCAATGTAGAGTCCTCAGCTAATATTAGTATTACAATGTAACATTTCTTAATTGAAAAATAATATTGTGTATTGAAATGTTGTGTAATTTAGAAATAGGTACCAATATAACTAAAACTATATTTATATAGAAATGATATTCTATAAAATTTGTACCAACATACAGCAGGTTCAGAAATTACTGATGGGTGACTTGTTAACACTTTGAATTTGAACAATAATTTTAACCACTATCTAAATAGGTTCTTGGTTAAATTGCAAGTACCATTAAAAGTATTTCTACAAATTTTTTTTGGGTATTATAATGAAATTCTATGATGACCTTATTAATCTGTACTTATCCCCAATAATGTACTAAAATGATAATTGTGTGTATGTATCCATGCTTGAATGAAATACTGTTAAACTTACTCTTTGATTGTTTCTGTTTCTCATACATTTTGTCTTTTGCTTCATCCAGTATATCATTTAGGAATACAACATTCCCTTTTCTGGTACTCATGCCCTTAATCCTCCCAAACTTGATGTGTTTGCAAAAATTCGCACATTTTTCATCAAACCTTCCAACAATATCGAAGAGCGCTGCAAAATGATCTGTTTGCGCATTGTCTACCACATACAACATCTCATTAAAGTTGTATTTTTTATATTTATGCACAAGAGACGCAATATCTCTAGCTAGGTACAATGTAGAGCCATCACTTTTAAGCACTGTTATTTCTTTATCCCTAAAACTTGTTACTTTTTTCCCATTTTCATCCGTTTTCAAAATGCCCTTCTGTTCTAAATCTTCTATTATCTTCTGTATCGCTCTACCATTGTAATCAGATTCCCATAGGTAGTCATCAAATTGTATGCCTAGTCTATTGTACACTCTTCCTAACTCTTCCAATGTTACCTGTCTTAACTTCTTCCAACTGCTTAAATCTTCTTTTCCCTGCTCTATATTGGTAAAATAATCTCTAGCTTCTTTTTGTACAGTCTCGTCTGTTGTTGCTAGTTTATTAGTCTCTACGTAAATATTGAATAGAGTTTTAATAGCATCAGATTTTAGGTCTTCAAAATTTATGTCTTTAGCTTTCAGACCATATTGTAAGAGACCGAACTGTGTACCCCAGTCACCTAAATAATTTATTCTTTTGACATTATTCTTGTAATAACTATGTGCATTAGCTATATAATTACCAATGATTGTGGATCTCAAATGGCCCATGTGAAATGGTTTGGCAATGTTTGGTGAACTGTAGTCTATGACAACAGTTTTTGGTTTCCTAGCCAGTTCAATTTTGTTCAAGATTCCATCAATAACTGATTGCATGAAAAACTCTCTTTTTACACCAAATCTCAATATGTTAGGTTTATCAGAACTGCTTAGATTGACAGGGTGCTCATGTGAGTTTTCTTTAATCTTGAGTTCGCTATTTGGAGGTGGCAGGTAGTCTATGTAGTAATTGTTATCTTTGTGTATGAATTGCATGTTACGTATTAAGTTTGGTGATCTCTCTTTCAATATTTCAGGAAACATCTGGTGAATAATAATGAGAATGATTATTAGGGGATTGCAACATTCTGTTCACTTATTATCACATTGCACAGGATAAGATATGATTTATTTTAACAGACCAATCCAGAAGGTTATTCTAAATTAAAGGCTACTAAAAAATTTTAACTTACTGTTATGGAAATAAAACAAGAAAAACAGAATAATAAATAGTTTAGTTGCTAAAACAATTTATTTTTTACTGTGGAGTCTTCTTCTATCATATGTTTACAGATATACAAACATTACGAGGTAACCTGTCTGTATATATGTCTGATAATAAGTCAGCAATAGCAGTGATAGACACTATCTGACCACCTTGCATAGGATAGTGAATTTTATTTAGATGTTGAATCAATATTTGGAGATTTACAAAGTACACTTTTTGCATTTAATTCTTGGTACTTTGTTATCATGAAAATAAAGACAATTCTCAATGAGTATAGACTATTATCGAAGTTGTTTTTTAGACTACCTAATTATCTATTAATTTCGTTAAATAACTGCCTCAGAATATTACGATTATTAGTAATATATTGAAAGTTAAAATTAAATTCTAGGTTATAAAATTACCTTTTCTATAACAGCAAGTTTTAATTTGGTAGACATAATAATTAAACTACTGCTGACCGCTCTTAAAATCTTATAGTTTGTTTAAAACTGAAAACAAGTTACATACAAAATAACACTAAAATCCTAACATTTATTTTCGTTTCCAAATTTAGTAAATTTAGGCATGGGATTAATGTATGAGATGCGTTCAACGAGTATCAGTGTACGATTAAGTAATGACTGTTTGAAACTAATTTAAACTTAAAGAATTTTTGATGAATTTCCATAAGTTTAGAAGAAAGACTTCAGCTAGGATACAAGAAAGGGCCCTTAAGGAAAAAGGTTTAAAAGGTAATTAAAATGAAGTAATGGTAATGGAACGGATGTACTTGAAAACAAGATCATACGATTGAATTAGATAATGAAAGAATCAATCTTTTTCAAGTTAATTAACTTTAAGAGATTTGGTATTTTAGAAGTGTTTAAAGCTTATAAGGCGTTTATTGTCTATGAGTGTAATAGAGTGATAAAAGAAGGTTGCGGCTTCGACGAGGATTTGGTGAGTAATATTGAAAAAGGCGTGCTCCCGATGATTTGGACATGGTATGTGGATAAATGTCCTAAAAAGATAAATTGTAGTGTGGGTATGTTTGATATAGCTAATTTATCCATATCAAGAAAATGTATTATTATTTTAATAAATAAACATAGGATATCAGGTTATAATATTAATTGCCTTTTATAATATGTTTTAACTAACCTGACCACCAGGTGTAGTTGTAATTGAAGACAAAGTAGCTTGTCAGAATCGTGTCAAATAGGATACCGTTATATCAGCCTCTGTAGGAAACTTGTGGAATATCCATGAATGTGAACTACAAATGAAGAAAATTACAGGGAGAAATTAAAAAAACAATGATTCCTAGTAATAAAGGGCGATATCCATAAAGTCATTGAGTCATTTGGTTTATCAATCATGTACTGATTATATGGCAATTTGTAGGCATATGTTAGTATAATATTTGTATTATTATGAAGTCGAATTTTGTAGAAGAATGGTGGCTACAATATCATTTCTTTTTAAATGTTTTCTAACAAGCCGTATAGTGCCATGATGGGCGTTGATCGTTTTAACTATTTACACAAAATGCGTATTTTATCTAATTTTGTTGCATGATCTTATATTTATATCCATGTTTCTAAGTTAGAATCCCGGCTCTGAAATGTACCAATTTATGTAATTTATATATGTTTTTTTCATTTACGTACATAATTCACAGTCGCTAACGGTGAGAAAAAATAACGATAGAAATATTTAAAAAATATATGTACACTCCACTGAATCTGTAATAAGAAACCACTTTACTCACATTTACTTGACTTGATACTTACCTTGGATGCCCATCACTAATCTTCAATTGTCATTGCTAATGTGACATTGAGAAGTAAAGTTGTCAATTTGACGTTTGTTGACTTTTATAACGGTACAAAACATTGGCGAAACAAAACAAGCCTGAAATAAACTAACTTTTTAAAATGAAAAATGTTTATTGTTTCCTCAATGTTTACTGTATTCATAAGTAAAAGCATTATAAAAATGCAAAGAAAACTAATTAGAAATATTAATCTATGATCGAAGATACGAATAATATACTAGACATGCCTAGATAATGATAATCAGTAATAAAATGATAGTTGCCTAGCAACTAGGTTTAGGAAAACAAATAGTTTGATTTAATTTTAATGAAATTGAATCAAAGCTACGTATGATTATATTAAAATGGGCTCTCCAAAGGTAAACATACGTATTATCAGTACATTTACAAATCTCAATAACTTTACTTTATTAGTTCTAAAATACTTGTAAATAACTGTAGAAGTTCCATTCTTAACATTAATTAAACAATTCACCTTTTTCCAGCTCTTATTCACTTTAGACCAGCCCCATGGCCCAGGTGAACTGTACTTTGAGTGGCAGAAGGGTGAATCCAGGTCCTTACTGGCCACCACAGGCACTGATGCCACCGTGGCTATACATGAGCGGAATGGCTCTATGCAGCATAGAATTAAATTGCCAGGGTATGTGCTATTCTCTTAATATTTTACACATAAACTAATTTTTTTTATACTTAGCACAATAGATATAATATTTATTGTATACCTTATATAGGATTATTTGTTATAGGAAGAATCTAGATAAAAGTAAAGACTTAGACTTATTGCGTTCTTACCTTGCCTTTTATTATAAATTATGGAACTAATCTGATCATAAAACACTTTGGCTTACATAACTTGTATAACTTGAGATGCATGTAATTAATATTCATGCTAAAAAGGGACCTTTGAGATAATATAGCTCCAAGATTCTATCCATCCCAAAAGGGATCAAAGGACAGGAATGTCTATACATGTGTGTAAATACAATTAATATGTTAACCTACATTTCCAGCCTATGCTCCGGAATGCAATGGGACAGTGAGGGTGATATCCTAGCCATAATAACCCCAAACAGCAACACAATACTTCTATGGGAAAGCCACTCTACCAAGAGGCTGAACGTGGAAACGGGGCTCCGGGAGCCTCCGTCCTGCATAGCGTGGGCTCATGATGAACCGGTTCTCGCTGTGGGGACACATAAAGGGAATTTGGCACTGTATAATCATCATACAACTAAGTAAGTATGTTAAGTTGTATAGTAATAACATCTAGGTGAGTTGTGCTTCAAGTGATTTCTAGCTGTCAACTTTGCCTTTGTAAAGTAATGTAATTACACTTTATAACTAAGATTTCAACCATTTGCATTGTTTATGACATGCTATAACTAAGGGACTAATATTATATTGTGAATGCAATGCCATGAGATTGTGAAAACTATAAAATAACTTATTAACTATTCACAGACTAGTTACTTAAAGTTCTAGGCGACAAACTAGCTTCTGAGACCAATTTTTCCCTATTCCTTTAAACCTTTGACCCTAGCAGTGTTATCGTAGCTGGTTACTCTTAGTTGAAAGGTTAATAAAGAACCTATATTCTAACTCACAACTGCACAATTCCAGACGCATACCAATAATAGGTAAACACTCTAAGAAGATAACCTGCGCAGCGTGGAATAAAGACAGCATACTAGTACTAGCTTCGGAGGACAAGACCCTGTCCATCAACAATTCTGACGGTGATACCCTGAGGAGTATTCCGCTGCGGGATGTGCCCTATGACCTGCAGTTCTCGGAGATGAAGACTGATGAAAGGGGTGGAGGGGAGACTACAGTAAGTTATTTATATATGACATTAAGTATTTATAGTTTTACTAGCGACCCGCTCCGGCTTCGCATGGGTATAAAATATAAAGCCTACTCTACTATTTAATGGATGTTATTATACATATAAACCTTCCTCTTGAATCAATCTATCTATTAAAAAAAACCGCATCAAAATCCGTTGCGTAGTTTCATAGATTTAAGCATACAAAGGGACATAGGGACAGAGAAAGCGACTTTGTTTAATACTATGTAGTGAAGAGATTCGCGATTTACAGACTGAGTCTGCCCGTGACCATAGCTACTGCAACGTAGCCGAAATAAAGGTAACTTTATTATATAAAAACTTACGCGATAAGTCCCGTTAGTTATTAATTATGAGAAATGAAGTATGATTGAAGTAGTTAGAAGTATTCATGATTTGACTCTGGTATTGTGTTTATTAGCCTCATGTAACATAAGGTAGGCAATATCACAAGTGACTAGGAGTTTTTACATTGCTGTGTATAACACAAGATATTACTAACACCAAAGATATAAGATATATGTTTTTTTAACTATTTTTGACTATTTTTTTTAATATTATAGACCAAATAAAAATTGTTTGTGTTAATAATTATTATTATAATAAGTGTTAAAAGTATATATTAATTTGACCTAACAACTGACACACCTACTTCCTTTCACATATTACCCTAATCCATATTCTATCACATAACATATATGTATTTATCTACATATACACATATATTAGGTGAGATACTATACACCATACAGAACTACCTACCTTATATATTATACCATATACAATATTTGCAGGTGAGCATAATAGTGGGCAAGCGCACCCTGTACCTGTACAGTCTGCTGAACCCTGACAACCCCGTGGAGTTGGCCTTCCAGCAGCGATACGGCACCATCGTTGCATACAGGTACTAATGGGTACTAGGTAACAATAGACTACTTTGCTAATTTTACGTATTATTTACTACTAGCCACCCGCTCCGGCTTCGCACGGGTATAAAATATATAGCCTACTCCACTATTTAATGGATTTTATTATACATATAAACCTTCCTCTTGAATCACTATCAATTAAAAAAAATCGCATCAATATCCGTTGCGTAGTGTCAAAGATTAATTAAGAATACAAAGGGACATAGAAAGCGACTTTGTTTTATACTATGTAGTGAAGGAAATGTTGCGTCTCCAAAGTTTTTGCTAACCCCAAAGGAGGTTTGAGTGTTTATGTAATTATTTTTAATACCATTATAATATAATATGTTTTACATACATATGTATGTATTCATGCCTGTACGTCCCCAATGGGATAGGCAGAGACGGGATCATCACCTGGAGCGATCCTGACAAATCTTTCTTGCTTCACTCACATCTTCTCATACACTACGTTCGCTTTGAGAAGAAAGAATGAGTTTCTAATTTGATCTGTATATGTTCAACATGTTTTATATTGTGATGTTACAAAATATAACTATTCATACAGTTATAGTCTTTTTTTCTTTTTTTTCCAATGTTTGTTTATTTATTTCATTTTTAAAGCAATGGGCTAGCATCCTATCCTATTCATATGCTACGTTGAATAATGTAAGTCATGTGTAATATAACGTATATACATACATACGCTTCACGACTTGTGTATACACACTCCCTTTTTTATTATGGCGGGGTAGTCAGAGGCTTGAATGCCCATCTCCGAAAGTTATATACGGCGATACGGTTCACTACCTATCACGTTGGGTGCTGTCTATCTATAGTCTATTCGCGTTAAGTAAATAGTGACGTCATGATAATCAGAGGTCAAACTGACCAATGAGACGTGAGTAAACAAGAAAAGAAGTCACATTGACCAATAACAGACAACCCCCTATAAAATCTCATCGGTTAATTCATGGAGACCTTGATGACGTCACTATTTTCTTAAAGCGAATATACTATAGTGATGCGCGGGCTTCGATTGACCCATACCTTTGTAACGTATATGTTTGTACATAATACTCTGCAGGTGGTATGGCGACGGCTACATCCTGATGTCGTTCAGCGGGGGCTTCCTGATCGCCATCTCGACGCACCTGCGGGAGGTTGGGGAGGAACTGTTCCAGGTCAAGGTGCACAAGGACTCGCTCACTGACCTCGCGGTCACGCCGCGAGAGGCCGCTAGTTGTGGAGATGGACAGTGAGTGACTAATGGTCATATGGTGTTGGTATATAGGAATAGTGTAGTATGGTGTCCCGTGCTAGATGGGACGTTAAAAGAATGCTAACTAAGTACGGTTTTTTTGGTTTGTCGTAATAGGCGTATTATTATTATTACAAAAAAAACGACAAACGCATTCACGACCATTAACCCTTGCGGGGTAGTCAGAGGTTCAGGTGTCCATCTCCGCAATTGCGAAGGTAGTAATTCTATGGTCACCTCGAACCCACGTGTTAACCAGATAGTCAGTACTCAATGTGACAGGTGGTCAGCCATGTCGCCATTTACAAGCACAAACTATTATCTGTTCGACGAACAGGTAGGTTTCCTCACGATGTTTTCCCTCACCGTATATATATATATGTATTGAAACAGATATAGGAATTGTATACTATAGTGTCCCGTGCTAGCTGGGACGTAAAAAGAATGTTAACTGGCTGCTTTTTTTCTGGTATGTCGTAATAGATTTATTATTATTACGCACGATGTATACATATACTGCTTTTTGCTCATAGTTATAAAATTATACCTAGTCACATTTAGCACTACTATTGGATGTGGTAGCGTTAATAAACATGTAATAACATTCGCTTCACGACTTGTGTATACTACACTCACTTTTTTGACGGGTAGTCAGAGGTCTGAGTGTCTATCTCCGAAACTTCCAAGGCATGCTAAGAATGAGCCACTCAAAACCCGCGTTTCACTAGATAGCCAGCAACCAACGTGATAGGTATTGAACCGTATCGCCGTTTACAGGGGCCCACATAGTGGAGTGCCAAAGTGTCAAATTACGGCCACTGAAGTATCACTGAATCGCTACTGAAGTAATTTTGTGCCTAAAATGCATTAGTGGAGTAAGGCCCTAGACACTGGCTATTATTCACGATATTTTCCTTCACCGATCGAGTATAAACAGATGTTTTATATCCTAACTCTCTACTTACCGTACCCAGATTGAAAATCATATCAGTATGGAACAACGGCGAGGTTATATCCACCCTAACCCCCACTGGTGGGGCGGAGCGCTGCTCGTGGAGTGGGGACGGCCGCCTCCTAGCTGCGGGGGGGCGTGGCTACCTCAACGTGTACGTCACGGCTCTGCCCACCCTGTTCTCGGTGTACGCTATGAGGGTGGCCACGGTGACCAGTCTTACGGAGGCCACGGTGTATCAGTGCGTTGGTGTGGGCGATGATGATGTTAAAGGTAGGGTTTAAGTGGGTTAAGTAGTTAAACTGTAGACCTAAATATAGTTTTAAAAGAATTGCGATTTATACTCATGATTATAACTAACGGGTCTTATCGCGTAAGTTTTTATATAATAAAAAATAAATAATATATGAATTTTATATAATACGTCGAGTTAATAATAAAGGTAACATTATTACATAAAAATTTACGCGATAAGTCCCGTTCGTTATTAATCATGGGTATAAGACCTAAGTTATGTGTTAAATCAATATAATATTATACAATAATATAATATTTTAGGACACTGTTACACCAATTGAACTAGTCCCTTGCTAAGTATAATTAAGACTTGTGTTAAGGGTACTAGTCAACGTATATTTAAGAAATACATACTTATTATACATGGATAAATACATGTATAGCAGACTGGAAAGCAGAAGGAAAGCGTAGTTATTAACTCTGCTCCCACCGGAAATTAAACCCGGGGCCTTACGATTAGAGTTCAGGTAGTTAACCAATCGCGCCTCGGAGGTCGTCAATAGTGAATACATGGGTAGTTCTAGCTGTAAATAGGTTGATCAATATCAGTTTCGTTCCCGACGTGTTGTAAGCGAATATTAAAGTACTCTGTTGGGTGATAAAATTGGATTTTACCGTAACGTATACAATTGACAAACTTACCTATAATATAGACTATACTAGTGACCCGCTCCGGCTTTGCACGGGCATAAAATATATAGCCTACTCCACTATTTAATGGATGTTATTATACATATAAACCTTCCTCTTGAATCACTCTATCTATTAAAAAAAACCGCAGCAAAATCCGTTGCGTAGTTTCAAAGATTTAAGCATACAAAGGGACATAGGGACAAAGAAAGCGACTTTGTCTTATACTATGAAGTGATTACAAAAAGCTACACCTACATTTTCTTTTCTATTGTCAGAACCACAGACCCTAGCAACGTATTCCCTCCCGACTGAGCCCTCCCATTTAGCGCTAGGAGGGTCCCACGTGGGTTGTACGTTCGCCAACTCAGCGTGGTTCTTTCCTCTGGGCGGTGGGAACGCGATTAGGAGGCAGTACCAGGGTCAAGTCCAGAAGATACTCCTCAGTAATGACTATGCTGCGGTGCTCGTGGATGGAAAGGCTGTTTTGCATTCGGTAAGATTGAAGGGAGTGCTACTACATACGTGGCATGCCTGTGTGATTTACATATATGTACTGTGTGATGACAAATGCACAGGGGTCTTCGTCCACTAATGCGTTTTAGCACACACGCCGTTTAATATCAGATCAGTAATAGTGTGAAGTTGGTAGTGGATGACCAAAAGTGTCAAATTTCACCATTGATATCGGCGAAAGTGTCAAATTTTACTAAAAATGGTGAAATTTGTCTCTTTTTCTAATCCACTACCAATTTCACACACTTTTTGCAAAAAGCATTAGTGGAATAAAGCCCCTGATATCATGCCCACATGTATGTATATCGTGTGTGATGTTTTACTCTGTGATATGGAAAAAATTCTAATTAGAGATCCCGCCACATAAGGTGGCAGTTGGAGGCGTCGCCACAGTCGCGTAATTCAGTGTTACCAGTAAACACGCCAAAACTAGCACTCACTGTGCCATACGGCTCGATACATTATAGGTTTCATTTAGAAAGAAAGAAAAGAAAGAAAATACTTTATACACTGCACCACAACTGCACAAATTACATTAAACACACAAACAATTACAATAAACATCAAGAATGAAAACCATTGATGCAGTGAAAAGGTGCTGCCTCAGTATACGATGCAGCTAGGCTGCATCACTGGTCCTCCGGCAGCACCCGATTCGAAGACTGTCACAAGCTGCATATAATAAAGATAATAAACGTACACACAATTATATAATTGTAATAAACATCGCAATAATTACTTACATACATAACTTATATATAATAGATTTATAAATAAATATACAAACATATATATAAATATATATACGCATGTAAATATATGTACACATACATATATAAATTAATTCAGGAACATATTTAAAGACATACATATACATACCACTACAACACATACATCCATATAATATATACAATTTAAACTCAATACCTATATATCCAGTACATCACAATTATCACTTAACCACACATTAATATATTTCATATACAGACATATTAAAACAAACACATTTATATAAATATCTGGTATTTGCACCGACAAGGTTAGACATAGGTAGGATTTAGGGTAAGGATTTCTGTTGCTCCAGCAGATAAGCCCTAAACCTACGGCAAAAGACTGTCCTAGAAGCAACGTCACGGATAGGTGGCGGTATATCATTCCAGCACTTGGACGCAGCGAACTTGAAACATCCCCGAAACGCTGCCGAATGGTGCACTGGCAAAGTAGCCCTAACCTTAAAGTGACGGGGGTTCGTTGACCACTTGAGTTTTTGGTACAAGTAAGAAGGGCTCTCCGACCGAATGACACCAAACAACAACGCCGCGAAGTGCAGCCGCCTCCGCGACTGCATGTTCAACAAGTTCGCGTCGTTCAAGTACGGAGTGATGCGGGATCGGCGAGGTATATGAAAGCAAAAACGGGTGCATGCGTTTTGAACCCGTTGTATCAGTTTCCTAGTTCGACCAAGTATACAGCTACCATAAACAACATCACAGTAGTTAAGCCTCGACAGTATCAACGTTTCACTCAGACAGACACGCAAGTCGACACTGAGATATTCGCGGATATTGTAAAGCACCTTTAAACGGTAGAAGCAGTTCCCGACCATACTGAGGACGTGCTTCTCAAAACGAAGCTCACCATCCATCAGTAAGCCCAGGTTCCTAACCTCCTCCACCGCTTCTATGACGTTGTCCCCGACAACTATACCATTGGTAGAAAGGACATCCATCGTACTTCGAATTTGCGACCGACTTCCAAGAACTAAAACCTTAGACTTGGAAGGGTTCAGCGTAAGACCACTCCTATCAGACCAACGCGCAATTCGTTCGAGCTCAGAATTAATGCTCCGTATGCATTCCGACATTCCCGAAGGCTTGGCGGACGCATACAGCTGCAAATCATCAGCGTAGAGATGATATCGACTGCTTTCGATACTGCTAACGACATCCGCGCTATACAGTATAAAAAGCAGAGGACCTAAGATAGAACCCTGTGGAACTCCCCTCGTCAACACACGAGGGGAAGACCACCGAGTTCCACCGTCCATCCCCCGCAGCCCAACGACCTGCGTTCGATGAGATAGATAACTGTCGAACCACTTCACAGCACCGGTAGAAGCAGCATTTGTAACGGTCTTTGGTTGCAGAGCTATAAACTCAAATAAAACAAATTAATATATCAAAGTCAAAATATGTTTATTAAACTATTTCAAACATGATTAATAATTAACGGGACTTATCCTTCTTATTATATATTACATATATTATGTGTTCCTTCACTCTGTCCGCAATAGACCGTTTAGTGTGTTCGACGTAGGATTTCCCACAGCTGCAATCAATCTTATACACACCCTTATATCTTATATCATGAGTATAAATCGCGAATCTCTTAAAACTATTATTTCAAACATGGCACTGAGCATTGTCTTTACATATTTTTTACCGAGGTTAGATCAGCGGAGACCCTAGCTTGGAGAAGAACTAACAAGAAACTCCGGAAATCAATTTATTATAATCACCCTTAACAAACATAAAAATTACAAAGAGTGGGCAAAAAACACAACGCTGGTAATACTAAATTTACCTTTCATACAAAATAACACGCAATGGCGGTAACGTCAAATTTAGTTCCAAGTTTGGCTACTGCCACCTTATGTGGCGGGATCTCTAGTTGCCTTTTACCTGGTATATCGGGCATAAGCAAGAAATTAGGTATTTGTATTCTATTTTAATTCTTTCACGACCTCAATAGTTGTGATAATGGTGACCGTTAAGATGTTATATCGTTGCGGTTTTGATCTTTCTGAAAGGTATACCAGGAACTCTTTGAACGTAGTTTGGGTAAGCATAATATTTTAAACAAAATAATAATATTGTTTCAGAAACTAGACTTTACAGTTTCATTGTGTTTCTTTACTGCAAGTTTCTTTTTTGTAAGTAAGTTATATAAGTGTTAAGAAGTAGTAGTGATTGTAAACTTATGCTGAATAATACCTTAAAATCAATTCTTTAATACCTTTACAAAAGCTCGCTACACTTATTACTAACTCAATTAATACCTTCCCCAGATAAAGAACCCGGAACCTTCGGAAGCTGAGCGCGACAGCAAGGCGTTCCCAGAGCCCTTCATGCAAGATGCCAGGGTGGAGGACATAGCTCTCACCAGCGACTTCTTCGTCTTCATCACCGATGTGGGTAGATAGAGATTAGGAGATAAGTGGTATGAGGTGGAGTGTGAGTGGAATGGGAAGATAGAATTAAAGCGTGGATAGTACATGGATGGATGATAAAGGCTAACCACGTATTGTTGTTTTATGTGAGGGATAAATGAATTCATAATGTCTTATTGATAGATAAAAGATGAATAAAAACATTACTACAGATTAAGCATCCACTCTCAAAGATAATCCATATCGATATGTAAATTGTTGTCCAATAGCTAGTAGGTTGGTCAGTGTCTCAGAATCTCTATCTAATAAAACATGGGCTTCAAGTAACCTAATACGATATAACGAATACTACAGCGAGAGAATACATCGTGAGGAAGCCTACCTGTTCCTGGAACAGGTAATAGTGCTTATTAAATGGGGACATGTCTTACCACCTGTCACATTGAGTACTATCTGGTCAACACGTGGGTTTGAGGTGGGCATAGAATTACTGCCTGCGCGATTGAGGAAATGGAATTTTGATGTTTTTTGAAAAATCGTAGTTCAAGAGTTGCAAGAATGAATGGTCGTGAACACGTATGTATTTTTTTCAAGTAACCTTTCACCTTAAACCAATCTTTTCCCCCAGCAAGGGCACATAGAATACTTCTCTCTAGAGGCGTGGCGGCCCTCAGTCCGCTACAAGCACCCAGTGCCTTTACGGCGGCTGTTCTGCGACATCGGGGGCTCCCGCGCCTGCGCCCTGGACCACGCGAGGCGAGCTCATGTTTACGCTGCTGCCCACAAGCACCTCGTACCCGTGGACGCGCCTCTCGATGCTCTGTGAGTTGGTTTATGTATAAAAGGGGAGATTTGACGTATAAATCATAGTTGATTCTTAAAAAATTGGAGTATTACGCACTTAATAAAGAAATAGAAATACGCTCCACGAGTCGTGTATACATAATATGTACTCATTTTTTTGGCTTGAGTGACCATCTCCTAAATTTCTAAGGTATGATAGGTTAGGGTCACTCAAAACCCGCGTTTCACTAACTAGACAGCATCCAACGTGATAGGTAGTGATTCGTATCGCCGTTATTAGGCACTGGTCCGAGGGATAGGCAGACTCCTAAACTTAACATACACATTCACGTCCTCAAATCCCTTTTGGGGTGAACAGAATCTAGGAGACGATATTATTTCTATGGTCACTTTTCGGCATGAATATTGGGGTTGCGATGCTATATGAAAATTGGTGACAGCTAGCCAGGCTATCGCCACACTAATTCCATTGACCCATATCCCCTTAGTCGCCTTCTACGACATGCTAGGAAGAACGGCAGCTAGTTTACATACAAGCATGGCTAAATCTAACATTACAGTCAAGCCTATTATACCGATTATATCTCCATTAACCCACCAAACCAAACTTCCAGTGGCGTCGTATGGGACATATGCCTATCTGACCGCAACGTGTTCACGATATACACGGAGGACACGGTGCACACGTACTATTTCTCCCTCAACTCGGTGCGTGGCAGCCACGTGACCCACGTTGCTGTTACCCCTCTGTTGCCTGGTATGGTGCCTTTGTTGATGTTTTCTGGAGAGCTGTTTTGCTATGGTGCTGGTGGGAGGTGAGTCCATACATACATAAAGTCAAAGTCAAATGTTTTTATTCAACATAAGTACAAGTAAAGTACATTAATTGAAAGTCAAAACATTTGCCTGACACTGGTTGTCTCTTAGCATTGAAATTCTACCGTTGGTTCGGAAGCCCTGGCTCGGAGAAGAACCAACAAGAAACTCTGACTTTCAGGATTTTTTGCCCTGTGCCAATACTATGACGTCTCTTAATCAAATTAAGATTGGACAGAATCATGTAGTTTTAATTTAATACTTGATGGCATTAATAAAGAATATTCCCTTGGTTGCTTCCTATGATTTATAATAGTATAATAATAATATTCGACATTATTACAATTGAACTAACCCCTTGCTAAGTACAACTAAGACTTGTGTTAAGGGTACTAATCAACGTCAACTGGAAAGCAGAAGAAAAGCTTAGTTTAACTCTGCCTCCACCGAGAATCGAACCCGGGACCTCACGATTAGCGTTCAGGCGGCTCTCCGATCGCGCCACGAAGGTCGTTCAAGACTTCCGGGAATAAAGGCAACTACGTAGCATACTTCTAACGTGCTAGCTATAAACGGTACAATTTTGATTTGATTGTGAAGCCGGGATATAACTAAGTCAACAAGCTGGCAAAGATAAAATGTTTCTAACCTGTAAAAGGTGTCTGTCAAAAGTGTTTTACATCATTACTTTAGAATTTCTTTATTTTATAACCCATATATGTCGATGTAATCTGCCCTTGTGTCTCAAATTATTCCGTAAATTTAATATTCTTAAACATAGTTAATATATAATTATAGCATAAGCATTTTAAAGTTATATTTTGGTGTAATTCTAGCATTTCAAAGCTGACTCTAGAGTCTCACACGACCAGTGAACTAGCCCATGCGGACAGTGAGCGCCGGGCATTGAACCAGCGACGACACATCGAAAAGCTCATCAAGATAAGGAGGTAGGACTTTATATAGAATCATAACGAAACTGGTTGAAAACGAAGGTTGAAATGTGTGCTCCCCGTTATGACGTACGGATCTGAGACGTGGACACTCACTACGGGACTAGCCCACAAATCGTCTCAGTAAACGTAGTGTGGGGCGCCTCTCGGCAAGGTGGGAAGATGACCTGCGCAGGTTGGCCGGCTTTGAATGGATGCGAACAGCCACTGACAGGGAGAAGTGGCGTCATTTGGGGGAGGCCTACGTCCAACAGTGGATGCATACAGGCTGATGATGATAGAATCATACATACTACGGTTATGCCTATAGCTTGTTGTTGGCAAACGAAGGGATCTATGGTTTGAGTCCCAGTCAGGATAAACATCTGTAAAGGTATATTTGGATTGTAAAAATGGGCGCTTAACTGTAAAAGCTTTTTGGGTGTAAGTGGTTCAGTTGTATCAGGATTAATTTTATTGTGTATGTGAATGGATATAAGTTTAACGTCTAGTTTAGGTTTATTGTAGGTTATTAATGATTTATAACTTATTTTCATACAATCTTCTTCGTATTAACGTGAGCGAAAATTCCCCCAAGAACCCTGCTTATTCGATTGTAAACGGCGTCAGGAATATCACTTACATTTGCCTTGACTATATGGTAAAAAAGTTGTCAATGCCTTAAATTTACCATATGTTTCCTTGACTACGACGATGTTTAAAATGATTAGTTTATTAATTTAACTAGCGACCCGCTCCGACTTCGCACGGGTATACAATATATAGCCTACTCCACTATTTAATGGATGTTATTATACATATAAACCTTCCTTTTGAATCACTCTATCTATTAAAAAAAACCGCATCAAAATCCGTTGCGTAGTTTCAAAGATTTAAGCATACAAAGGGACATAGGGACAGAGAAAGCGACTTTGTTTTATGCTATGTAGTGATGTATGTTTGTTCTGGTATTAGGTTCACAGATGCGTGGCACTACTGCGACGCTCTGGATGATGAGGCAGTGTGGAGACAGCTGGCTGAGGCAGCGGTTGAGGAACTTCATTTGGAGTTTGGTAAGGCACCTGTATAACATAAGATTAATGTACATATTGTGTTCAATATATACCAAAATGTGTCAACTTTTTATTGCTAAAGAAAAAAGTTTAATAAAAAGACTTCTTTTAGCTGACACGGAGATAATAATATAATAAAGATATATCACTCCATAGTATAAAACAAAGTCGCTTTCTTTGTCCCTATGTCCCTTTGTATGCTTAAATCTTTGAAACTACGCAACGGATTTTGATGCGTTATTTTAATAGATTGAGTGATTCAAGAGGAAGGTTTATAAGTAACATCCATTAAATAGTGGAGTAGGTTATATATCTTATACCCGTGCGAAGCCGGAGCGGGTCACTAGTTAAGATATAAAAATATCACAAGCAGTATTTCCTTAGAACATGCAGATAATAATGGAGATAGGTAGAAAATACAAATCTCTAATGGTGTAATATCCTTTGTTTTATAGCAATCAGAGTTTACACTCGTTTGAATGACGTGGCGATGGTTTGGGCTTTAGAAGATGCCAGTCGCATTGAAGATCTCTCTGTTATATGGTAAGAGATAATTTATATACAATATAACAAATTTAGTTTAAAGATATTGAAGCTAGGCGACACTAGTTATGCCAGTACATTCCTTTATATTAATAATATAAGTAATATATGCTTGCGACTGTAAATTATGTACGAAAATGAAAACACATTTAAATTTCATTCATTGGTACATGCCAGACTCGGTAACGGTGAGGGAAAACATCGTGAGGAAACCTGCCTATCCCTCAGGATAGGTAATAGCCAGCACCTATTTACGGCGATACGGTTCACTACCTACGTTGGGTGCTGTCTATCAAGTGAAACGCGGGCTTCGAGTGACACATACCTAACATGCCGAAATTTCGGAGATGGGCATTCAAGTCTCTGACTACCCCGCTATAATAAAGGGAGTGTGTATACACAAGTCGTGAAGCGTATGTTTATGTTTATATTACAAATTTAGTCTGAAGATATTGAAGCTAGGCGACACTAGCGATGCCAGTACATTCCTTTATATTTCTAAGCTGCTTCTTTCTTCAAAAGGGCTCTTTATTTAGCAAAATTACCCATACTATACAAGTAATACATGCTTGCCTATACCCAGCGGCGTCCTGTCAGCTTGCCTGGGCCGTGGCGAGGCAGCCGCCCATTGGCTGGAGGGCAGCGCTTCCCTCACTGGCGCCCTCTACGCGGTGGAGGTCTCCTGGGCGAGGGGGCAGCTCGAGAGGGCGGCGGAACTCGCGGCGCAGCACTGCCCCAGGCGAGCGCAGCAGCTGATCGCCTCACATGCACTGCAGTGTGAACTAAGGTGGGTTATAGTTTTAAGAGATTCGCGATTTATACTCATGATTAATAACTAACGGGACTTATCGCGTATGTTTTTATATAATAATAAGAGTCTGCCCGTGACCATGGCTGCTGCAACGTAGCCGAAACGTCGGGTTAATAAAGGTAACTTTATTATATAAAAACATACGCGATAAGTCCCGCTAGTTATTAATCATAAGGTGGGTTGTCCCTTGATAGATGGAACGTAAAAGAATGGAAATTAGCTGCTGTTCTTCAATGTCGTAGGATTTAGGGACTAGGGGCAATGGAATCTGTTGGGCGATAGGCTGGAAATCTTTCAACAATGTTCCGTGTGTAATTACAACCCTGGTATTAATGTAAAAAGTGACCTAGGAGTTATTATCGTGTCCAAAGGATTAGAGGACGTGAATGTTAAATGTGATTTTGTTATGAGACAATCGAACTGATTAATTTCTAATGCACAATTAATGTGGGTCTAACATAAGAGAATGAGATGGTCAAGCAAACCATAGTAAAAATCCACGTAAACTATCCATATATTCTAATAACTGTACTGACTATACTGTTACGTTCTCTCTTTTAGAAGTATGGTCGTGAATTTAGGTATGTACAATATTCTGTAGTGTCTAGTTGTTGTAGCTTGATAAATTCATACAATTTATAACGTCGATTTGTTTACAGTGGCGATTATCACGAAGCCCTTTCAAAGTACGAGAAAAGTATGTACGTAGACGCAGACGATCCCAAATCTAAAGAACACAACAACACGTGTGAAGCTGGGATCGCACGGATGTCAATACGATGCGGCGACATAACCCGAGGTGTCACCACTGCTATGAAACAAGCTACTAATAAAAGTCTCCTAGTAGATTGTGCCCAACTTCTAGAAGAAGAAAAGCACTACACGCAAGCAGCTTCCCTCTACGAACACGCAGGGAATATAGAGGACGCGGCAGCCCTGTATATCAAACTCAAATCCTGGCTCAAAGTGGAAGCTCTTCTACCCAAAATTAACTCCCCAAATATACTCATACAGTATGCTAAGGCGAAAGAAAATGAGGGTAGATACAACGACGCCTTAAAGTACTATTTAAAAGCACAAGACTTTGAATCTGCGATCAGGTTGAATCTACAAAAGTTGGATAATATTGATGAAGCAGTCAATCTAGTACAAGAGACTAAATCGGTGGCTGGAGCTAAAATGGTCGCCCAATATTTCCAAGACACAGACGATTTGACATCGGCTATTAAGTTTCTAGTAATGTCCCTCTGTTATGATGACGCGTTTACCCTAGCAAGGAAGATTGAAAGGCTAGAATTGTACGGAGATATATTAATACAAGCTTCTGAGGCGCGGCCGGAGGATTTTAAAAGTCTCGCGCAGCATTTTGAGGAGGAAAAAGACAGTTTGCTAGCGGGCAAGTTCTATTTTCATGGCGGAGAGTTCTCGAAGGCGATGCAGCATCTGCTAAAGGCGAATGGGTCGGAGGAGGTGGTGAATGAAGCGATAGGCATTGCCATTGATGTGGCGGCGGCCAGTGATGATGAGAGACTTACTAGGAGGTTAGTGGGGTTTTATTGATACTTAACTCATTCGGAACCAACGACACGCCTCGCGTGTCCATTAAAATTCTACTCGCCACGCCGCGGACACGGCTCGCGTGTCCATAAGTTTACGATTATATCTCGAAAAGTACATGAAAAAAATTAATGACAATTTGTGTACATGGTATTTACCACACGAATAACCATATATTCACGTGGTTTCTACTTTGAAAGAAGTTATGTTTATACTAAAAACGAACCCCTTGTGGGATGCCAAGAACGCGCGACGCGTGTCCACTTTGAGTATGCGACCAGAGGTTCTAAAAGTTTGTTTAACTTTCCATCAAACTCACTACGTTAGCTTGTTTATTATAATATTAGTACTTACACAATAATATGTTTCTGAGTGATTTTAGTCTATAGATGAGTAAATAATTTATATACTATACAAACAAAAAAATATTATAAGTTTAATAATAATTTATAAGTAAGTTTGAGAATCACATCATATTTAATTTACCTATTTACCTAAATATCCATATTCCGCCATAATTCCTGGTTTAAAATCACTATACTGTTGCCACAACCTTATCTCTTTCGTTGCACAAACAGAACTAAGGAAATAAACTACCACAATGTATTATTAACGTATTTAGAAACATTAAACTTGCCGCAGAGCCAGTGGACACGCGTGGCGTGTCCATTTTTTCTTAGTCGCAGAGCCGCGGACACGCCTCGCGTGTTCATGACCGTTTGTATGGCGGCTCCGCTAGTAAGACTCTGAAAAATGGCGCGGTGTCGAATGAGTTAATTCTTGTTTGGTCTATGGAGAAAGTGATTAAAGTTCTGAGAACGTGCACATAATTGACGTACAAAATCTTTACCTCAATGCATAAAGGCGAATTAAGTATATCTGTGATAGTCAAGACTTTCTCTGAAATATAGTGATCTTTGGCTTTTAACAGTTTTTTCAAAGATAAATTACAGATGGGACTTACTCCTTACTCCTCTTACATTCTTTTAAATGTATAAGCAAATTTCCTTTTCTTCCGATCCAGCTAAACTATTTTCTAGTTGTTGCCAACAACGACTCCATATATTTAGCTGAGTCAATTAAACCTATAGTCTATTTATCGTTGCAGACTGATCGAGTACTTGCTGGGCGAGTCGGACGGCGCACCCAAAGACCCTCGTCACCTCTTCCGCCTCTACATGGCCAAGAAGCAGTACAACGAGGCTGCCAAGACTGCGGTACGATATACACATGATAGTTCATTTAATTTAATCCAATCATATGTTGAATCGATAACCCGTTAGAGGTAATTAAATTGTCTGGACAGTAAGCGCTTTAAAGCCACGTCGAACCCACTTTGCACCAGATAGTCAGTAATAGGCGGTGTTTTTGTGTAAAGACGCTATCACAAACTACGAAAGTGATATGCTTTTCTTTGATGATTTTCCATCAGCTTTGAATAGGAATTGCACGTTAAATCCTCGGCTTGCGAATCCTTAGCCCCTACCTGACACACTCTCACTTATAATGCGTATGTATGTACTTTTTGTGCTAAGAGTGCCAGTGCTACTTATAGTGCATGTGTATTTAATCCTAACGATGCTACACTCATTAATACTTTATAGTATTACATATAAGAATAGTCTAGTCCCAATGAAACCAAAAATAAATAATAAATAGATGGACATAAATTTCAGGTTTCTATGTATATTTTCGTAATAAAAATACACTCGCAAAATGCACCGAATACTTCAGTGCGTGAGGGAAAACATCATGAGGAAACCTACTTGTCCCCGAACAGGTAACAGGTCAGTGCGTGTAAATGGCGACATGGCTTACCACTTGTCACATTGACTACTGACTATGTAGTCAACATGTGGGTTCGAGGTGCATATAATTACTACCTTCGCAATTGCGGAGAGGGACACCTGAACCTTTGACGGGGTTGTAGTAGTAAGGGTTAATAGTCGTGAACGCGTTTCTGAAATAAAACCACTCGTATAAATTCCCTATATGTTCATGTATCCAGATGATAATCAGCATGTCCGAGGTCCGCGCGGGCAGGTACCGGGAGGCGCGTGACGTGCTGCGAGGCGCCAGCATGCAGCGGAGGCCTCGGGACCTGCGCTTCGCACTCGCCACGCTGCACTCCTATATACTGGTGAGATATCAATTAGTCTTCTTCTTTACAGCACTAAGTCGCCCACCGTAGGGCATATGCCTCTCCAATCTTCCTCCACTGTACGCGGTTTTCTGTTTTTCTAGTCCAGAGTGAGCCAGCTACCTTCAACAGATCATCAGACCATCGGGCAGGTGGTCTGCGAACACTTCTTTTTAGCTGTCTAGGTCTCCATTCCAGGACGTGCTTACTTATTGCTTTTTTTTTCTGCTTTTCGCGCTTATCAATTAGTAGGGCTTATATATAGTCTTTTATGGGTCTAGTGTATGAGTGAATAAAGAATATTTTAAATTAAGGGAATTATAATCATTTGTGTGTATATTGTATGTGTGAATAAAGAATATTTTAGATGGTAATTTACATCGAATATGGGGAATGTAGTGGGACGGGGAATTATAATCGTTTGTCTGTATGATGTAAGTGTTAGTAAAGAAGATTTTTAATTATTTATTAAGGAAAATTTTTAATTATTTATTGGCAATTTACAAAGAATATAGGTGTGTCAAACTATCTTAGGTTAAGAATAGATTTTGTACAATTACTACTTAGATGATAGCAGTGATATGGATTTTTGGGACGTCTAAGAGGTAATTTATGTAGAATTAATTAGGCGCTGGATTGCCCTGGTAGTAGTACATTATTCCAAAGAATTTTTAAGGAAACTAAGGAATTTTTCTCAATTTTATTTAGTTTAAAAGAACAAAGACTGCTTATAAGGTGCATAAATGTGTTTATATGTTTTTCTTTTAGGTCCGATCTCACGTGCGTCGCGGTCGTCACGATTTGGCGGCCATTTTGTTGGTGCGAACGGCGAAGCAAGTGTCTTTCTTTCCGACTCTGCAACGTGAGTACTACAACCTTTTTATATTTATAAATTAAACATTAAATACAGTGTTCGCCATATATAGTTCACTCATTGAGAGGTTTTAAAAATTTAATAAATTTATATCACTATTCTTCTTAATATTATATCATATCATAATATTCCGCCTTAGATTACCAAAACATTTTCGTAACAAAACTATTTAACTTTGTCCTTCCAGATCAAGTGTCCATTTTGACGTCGGCGGTGATCGAATGCAACCGCGCCGGCATGAGGCACGCCGCCTTCCACTGGGCTAGAGAGCTCATGAAGCCAGAATACAGGGCACAGGTATATTACAGGTTACATATTAACATAGTAACTGAACTTACGTTCTACGTTTCCCTCGACTACCTCGAAACCATACATTGGTTTATGATGAAAATAAAACTCGCTCATTAAATTGTTTGACACCTGAACTTCTAGTGTGTAATAGTAGTTTATGGCCACATCAAATTCAGCTTGCATCAGTCAGATCCCAACATTAAAGGTGATATTTCTATTCGCTGAACAACTGCTAACTTTTAGCCTTTACTGAAAAATAGGCAGTTTTCCTGTCAACGTTAGTACTCGCCAAACAATTCGTACTTTTATTTTGTTTTATACTACATTGTTTCATTATTAACTACCTACCACCATATCAATTGCACGAATGTTCCAATACACAAACTATACCATACTTATCAACAACCCATTTCAACCCATATCTCCACTGTATCACAGATAGATCCGAAGTACGCGAAGAAGATAGAGTCAGTAGTGCGCCACGCCCCTCGTGATCTGCCCCCGCCGGAAGCGTCTTCTCCGTGTCCGCAGTGCGCCGCTTCCCTGCCCCGCGCACTCCTCACCTGCCCCACGTGTGAGGCTGACGTCCCTTTCTGCATTGCTACGGTGAGACATATATTTAACTAGCGACCGGCTTCGCACGGGTATAAAATATAGCCTACTCCACTATTTAATGGATGTTATTATAGGTATAAACCTTCCTCTTGTATAACACTATCTATTCAAAAAACCGCATCAAAATCCGTTGCGTAGTTTCAAAGATTTAAGTATACAAAGAGACATAGGGACAAAGAAAGCGACTTTGTTTTATACTATGTAGTGATATTCATCATTGCAGCCTCTGTCATCTAATGTTATGACCAATGTAAACTAATGCATTGCAATAAAGTTATTATCATTATTTACACATGTCTTTTAGCACGCTAGAAAGGCGGGTCATGGGTTTTCCTTCTGTACCAAAGACAAGCGAACCAAAATATATCGTTGAACTATCTTGTAAAAGGCCTCCCTAGAGCGCACCTTCCAAGCTGTGGCCGCCACTTTAGCACCTCCATGATATGTGCCAACTGCCATTTGAGTTTAACGATTCTTCATATGCTTACGTCTTTACATCTCCTTCTTTGATCAACTTTAGTAAGGCTATCGGAGTCGTGATAGCATCGATATGGAATATTTCAAGTCTTCTTTTGCCTCCAAAGGACAAGCCAAGATCAGTTTACGCATAGTCATAGGCATCAGTTTTGACCCATAGCATTTTGTGTACAAATAGCAAAGCTTTTTAATACCTATAATTCGGTGTTTCATCATCTGGAAAAATAATGATTTTCGAACTTAGTGTTAGTTCAATCTGTGTATTTCTCGCAGGGTCTGCATATAGAAAAGGATGATCTCACCGAATGTCCGGAGTGTCTTTTTCCAGCCATCATGAGCGAGTTTGTGGTGTGAGTAGTATTGCCTACAGTAACAGTCCCCTAATTATGGCTTTTTATTATATTCATACATATAAACACCTTGTAAAAGCGATGAATAGAAGAAAATTATGTGTCTAACTTGATTTATCGAAAACCTCTAATCCTAAAGTTTCGCTTTTTAACTTGCCTTGCCCAGTTTCTTAATAATGGTAGGTATATGTAGTTTCTTAATTGGTATGTACAAAATTTATGCTTAGTATGTATGTTTCATATCAACAGTCTCCTGAAGGACGAAGGCAAGTGTCCGATGTGCAACGAGAACGTGGATTATCGACGGCTAGAGAAGATCGAAGATATCACCGTGTTCATGGATTATAATAAAGAATGAGTCTGTTCAACAGAAGTTTCAACAGAAGTTTGTTCTGCAATATAATAATTTATACATAAGTGATTGTACTATGTATTTCTCACTTACATACTTTTAAAGCTACGAAACTTTGGAGACGTAATAATACGTAGTGTAGACACTTAGCATTTATTTATTGGTGCTACACCATCGCTGAATTGAGTCCATACTTTAATCCCCGAGTAGCCTTTTACGTAGTTTTTCTATTGTCGTCTCTAGATGTAGTTAAAAAAGGCCGTCCGTAATTTATCCGTCCATAAACGTAATTTTATTTAATGCATTTATTATTTTATGATAAGTTATGTGTAACTGTGATTTAAGGATTTGTAAACTGTGTATTATTACTCATTATTTTTTTCTCTAGTACAAAAAGCAATATTGCTCAATGATATGATTGCCGTATAAATCTTTTTAATGTATGCCCCATTAGAAGAATGGATACAATAGATCATGCCAGATGATAAAGTTATTGTATGGTTAAGTATATAATCCGTCCATTCTACTGTGATTAGTATGGAAAACATTTAGCAAACTTCAACCTAAGATCGAATGTTTACATCCAAGCAAAAGTGTTAAGTGTATATTCAAACATACTGTGTACAAAAGGGTTCTCATACGAAATAAAAGGTACATAATAAAGTGATGAAACATTTATTAATTTGTTTTCATTTGAAAGTGTATTAGATGTAGCTCTCCGTGAGATTCAAATGAAATTGGCGATACTCAAAATACACATACATATCATACAAAACATACAGTTCACCGCACATGTACCAAGGGGTTTCACTAACGTTACAATTATCTAGGATTTACAAAACTTATAGTAATGACAAGACGATTAACTGAACGATGGAATCATTAATGAGTTATTGTGCTATAACTTAGTGGAAGGTCGGTTTTGTTACCCACGTGAGACTGAAGATTAATTGAATCACGTAAACATTCATACACTATCAGTTAGAATACAAGCAGAAATTTGTTGGTTTTGTTTACAGAACTCGTAATTTATAGCATTATAGGAAACAATACACGCAGAAATTGGTGTGTTTTGGTCTTTTTTGTAACTAAAGATTACAGTAAATTATTGCATATTATATTATAATAAAACATTGGACCGTGAATATGGGTTATAAATGTATACTAAAAAAATGTTCTATAAAATAATCTGAAAATTATTCAAGTGACATAAAAACCTATTAAAAATATAGACATGATTTGGATTAGAATAATATATTAATACTTTATTAACGAATTGAATCCAATAAAATATTTCTGCATTTGTTTAAAAAAAAGAGCATATTTATGTTTATTATAAATTTATAGGACATTAATAAAATTGAAATTAATAAGTTACGTAATTTGATATTAGTCAAGACAAAGTACAGTTATATAATATATCGAAACTTGTACTCTAAAAGATAGAGACTACAAGGACATTTAACAGCTTAGTAGTATTCGTTAAACTGGCCTCATTTATAATGCTTTAGATAAAACTTGATAACCCATATTTTAACCGCTTTATCTTAATACAGTTACGACTTTTATCTATTTATAGAATACAATTTGTCTCGCCTTTAAGGTTTTTATAAGGTTTTTTTTATTGTATGTATTTTTACGTTACAATTTAAAGAAATTAATTGGTAAGAAGGTTTGAAAATTCATATATCGTGATTCAAGGTGATGTAAGAAATACCGTGATTTATTTTAAGAGAGTTTTGAATAAGTTTTAAAACTATATAATAGTTGTGTGTACATGCCCAAGTGAGTGACAAAAGAACCTTTTCCTTAAAATCAATAATAATACCGCAATCATTTTGCTGTAACTAACAGTCCAACCAAAAGTCAACTTTAAACACAGCAAAATAAGGTTCGATTTAGAACTAAAACTAAATTGCCTACATTAAGTTATTACTCCTAAACATTGGTGTTACAATCTCGTTACACATTTAAATATTAATTACTTAACATATTAAAATAATTAATCATAACAAATTATATGGAACGGATGTCGGATAGAAATTAAATTATATTTTCATATTGGAATGATTCAGTATTCCTTTATACAATACTATTCAAGTTTTATCTACTATAACGCTTTTATAACGCCAAGGGAAAAGCCACTATAATTTTCCATTATCATCTCTCGTTAAAGATATAATGGAAAATAAAGTTTTTTCACAAAGCGTAAGTGATTTCTATTATACATAATATTTATGTACAAAAAGGGGGCTTTGAAATAATTGTATATATCTGTTTATTAAACATTTCATATTTCTCTTGTGGACGTTTATTGTAGAAAGATAACGAATATTTGCGAGTATAATAAACATTTTTTTATAAATAACAACTTATAGTATGTTGGCCGGATACAAAATAATATGGCAAAACCCCCTTTTCGCACATAGTTTTCATAAGAACAAACTTTAGTTCGATGACATATTTACATTAATATTCATTATAAAAATAAAATTTAAAGAATATTCAGACGAAATGGCACATGATTATATAAATAAATATCGTATTTTCGCAAGGAAATCCAAGATTAGCTCTAAATTAACAGCGTACAAGGGAATGTTCTGGAATGTTTAATACTATGCCTAGATATCTTTGGTACGATTAGTCGAACTTATAAAAGACACTTCCATTATGTAGCGAAGGACAAATGAATATACAGATAACATAGGCTAACCTAGAAACGATACCTTAGAGCTCGTGCGCTTACCCTACAAGTGTATTGGCATACCTAACCCTAGAATGTGATGTAAAATCAGTTTTGGCACTATAAAAAGACTCGATGTACACCTAGGTTTATTGACAATATATTTTCCCTATACAAATAAGTACTAGTAATATTTTAACTAATCCTACCTCCGCTGATTCCAGGGCAGCAGCACATGCACAATGAACAGGTCTCTTGTTCAACCGTCTGCGTTTCCATACTAAACTTCCGTTCACCTCTACATTTTCAAGTTCTGTTCAGTGCGTTTGAAATGTGGCAGTGAAGTAACGATTTCTCTAAAGTACCATGTACATATACATAAACATCAATGACATCTAAAGTAACTAGAAGTTTAGTATGAACCACATCTCTATGCTCACCTACTCATGCAAAGCAAATCTGTGTTCAAGTTTCGCTCTACTTAAAGTGAGGATACTTCTGAGGCATGACAAAACTCCTACAAAGCCTTAGAAACCCTTTCTAACCAACATTGAGTACCCTTTACCAGATGTTACATTCACATCCACCTAATTCAACGCACTATCAATCCTAGATCATAATTCAGTTTACTGTAAGCGCGCCATCTGCTTGGGCACCGCGGCGACCACTCGCACTCTGTCGCTGAACTGCGGGGGCGGGGCTAAGACAGGCGCTGACGGATCCGCGACGCACGCCGGTTCCTCTGGCGGAGGGGGCAGCTCCACTAAAGAGACAGCAGCCCTTCCGCGTCTCCCAGGAGCCTTCTCCGGGTCCACCCCTAACCTCTCCGCAGCCGATCTTCCTCTGGCCACGCCCACACTTCCTCTCAAAAGTGCCGCAGTGGCCTTCTTCCTGGTGAGGGAGTTGTGTCGCTGCATGGGCGGCGGCGTCGCGAGGCTTTCCGAGGAACTGTGCACCGGCTCTGTGCTGATGACGTCGTTGGAGGACTTGACGGTGACTGAGCTGCAGAAGGAGACCTTGTCTCTGCGCGGTGGCTTGACCTGTGCCTCCTGGTCTGAGGATACGCCTGAAGAGGAGTTGTCGCCGTCGTCCCTCTCCGCGCTGCCCAGTTCGTCGCCGCAGGATTTGGAAGACTTGAGCCTGGTCCGGATTTTCTGGATCTCGTCCACTGAAAAGGAGTGCTGCATGGATCCGGACCCTGAACTGCTGCCACTGAAATTAGAAGGAGAGTTAGTCTAACGCGTGCTTTGACGTATAAGCATGGTTTTGTAAAGCATGAACTTAGAGGTGTAAAGTAAAAGAAAGGTTCGCTTTATTGTGCTATTTATAGACGTGACTCGATTGGTGATTCATTTTTTGTTCAGGTTTTAAACCTTTATTCTCATGTACATTTAATGAATTATGGTTATAGATAATAACGGGACTTATTCTTGACACGTTTTGAACATGATACAATAATGTGATCCAGTTTTTATAAATGGCGATGAAATTTTTGACGACACAATAATTTTGATATGAGACATTAAGACATCACAGTTGGCAAATGCTTTAAAATATGCGTGTTCATTATTGAAATATTAAATAATAGCATTATGAATCAAATTCGTATGAAGAAGCACATATATTCATGGTATTATTCGTTCGGACATGTTTATTAACGTTCACAGGACCCTCAACCTTATGTAACTATACCTTAGAGTACTATTAATCGTAGATATACTAGAATTTCTGTTAATGCACGTTATAGTTTAACATGCTCGTAAATTGTTTCATATATGTGTTCCCTCCTGAAAGATTCAAATTTGTATCTAAATTTCAATTTACAAATAAATATCGTGCTGGTAGGTTATTCACTCAGTGTTCTTTCTTTAAGTTAGCTGCCTAAATACATGTCCTAAGAAATGCAAATCAAAATATAGCAAATAACTAGCTGAATGTTCTTACAGGTGAGTTGTAAAAATAGTAATATCTGGTAAAGTATAAACGAAATAAATATAAACAACATTTTAAAACGTATTTAAGTTGATGTGGTAATAAGACTATCAATGTCTTTTTCACCCATTAGTAGGTTGAGAAGTAAATTGCCAAACCTATATTTTAAGCCCTTCTAAGTAAATGTAACTCATACACTATGGTATTTAATAACACATAAACAGCAATACTGCGCACGTCAGAGTTAAAATTCACTTTTATTTTCATCTCACTCTTAAAAATGTACATCCTTTAACTAAATTTTCTTGTCTGTATAAATACATACATATACATACACACTCATGTCCTTTAATCCCTTTAAACTGGATAGAACCTTGAAGAAATTAAAACATCTGCTTGGTCACTTATAGCTGTCTCTATTATATATATTCAAAATATCTTCTAAGCATTACTTAGATGATACTAAATCTCACCTAGCGTTGCTGTTGGCGCTGGTCTCCGCGACGGGAGCTGGCTCTTCCTTCATCATCTTCTCAGGCTCTCCGTCTGACTCTGACATGCTGTAGTCCGGCTCCGGGATAGGGGGCGCTGGGGTCGAAGACTGGAGGGGGAAAAATTAAAATGGTTATAATCAATGCTTCATAGGGACAAACGTTTACACAATATTCTGATTATTGATATAACCATTGTGTACACTGATGATTCAAAGTAAATTCGTATTCAAAAGTGCAACATAATTCCCATGACTAGCAGTATGTTTTAGGGGTTAATCAGTTGTGAATGTGGCCAACTCCAACGTTACGCAATAAGTATCGCCATTTCAAAAAAAATGGTAAAGTATTATGATAGGCTTCAATTTTCAGTCGTCGGATCAGGACGCCGCCCTTAACCTGAACACAATGTCCCATTATGAACCAACATATAAGTGATTTGTTTCAGATTTCATTCTGATAATGTATATTTTAGTTCCAAATCCTTTTAACTTGTCATCTCAAACCTATTTACTTATACAAAAACCTGACTCCCCATCTTACCTGTCGAACGAATCCCTTGTTATAAGGTTGCGAGTAGTGGGAGTCATCAGCTGATTGCGGCCGCGCTGGCCCCGCCCACGACCTAATGGACGACGACTTGCGAACCTATAATGAAATTATTATAGAGTTAAGAAGCTGATTTAGTTAATAGCTAATCGCTAGAGGTCAAACGAGCTAGGAAAAAGTTCTGTTTTTTACATAACATACGCTTCACGACTTGTGTAATACGCACTCCATTTTTTTTTATATTCTAAAATTAATTTTAATCTCGTGAAAAAAATAATAACATAAAAAGATTAACACATGTATGAGAGAATTTTGGCAGAAATGAATAAGTAATACCATAGTTGGGATTACAATTAGGTTCAGTACTTTCTCGGGAAAGCAGAGATCACAGATCCTATTTCCAGATTGTGCGGTTTACGCCTATGTATGTCAGTATAGTCGGTAGTTATAGGTACTTCTACCGTCACTTTTTCCCATAATGTCATGTATGTAAAGTTCACCTGTTTGCCGCTAGGGGGCGCCCGGTAGGCCACGCTGTCGACGTCGCGGGGGGAGGCGTACAGCTTGGCCTCGTCGTCCGGCCTAAACGTCGACGCAGGCGCTCCACTCTGCCCGGAGGGAATGCCGTCCACTACTGGAATGGGAATATAGTGTCATTATTATAGTGCTTTTATACCCCGAAAGGGATTGAAGGACGTGATTATGTATATAATAATTATAGTACTTTTAAAGAATAGAATGATACTACATAACTATGTTTTCGCAACTTGTCAACTGTTTTTTAGGCAATAGAAGGTCCTTATTTGGTTAAATAGAGCAAATGCTTTTAAACATATCGTTATTCTACTTGTAGCTAAGCATGAACATGAGTGTATTTATATTGTTTTCTAAGACTATCCTTACGTAACCACCCTATTACACCCATGGAATTTGAAGAATTTGGAACCTACCCTATTACACCCATCTCAATTATAAACCTTTTTTGCAGTACAAGTTCGCAATTATAGGTACATATATCATCATTAGTTACTTTCTGTTTATCCCCCTCTCTAAAGGAACACTTAATATACATATGCAATGTATCTCACCGTGCACATCCTCGCTGGAGCGTGTGCGCGTGGGCTGGGCTTCGTGTCCAGCTGCCAGGTCGGGGGTGGAGTGGAAGTCACGACGCAACGTCGGCTGCGTCTTCGCCCACATCTGGAATATAAGGAAATACTTTAAAACAAATGTCCGTTGGGAAAAAGGATGCTAACTTACTGCTGTTCTAAACGGGATGTAGTAGGTTATATTTTTAAAATAAAACTACTCAGAGGTATGTATATTAAACGAAGGATAGTAAGATAATTACGTTGAAAAAAAATTATATCCATTTTAGATATTTACAAACAGAGAGTGTCATTGAAAGGTCTTGACTATATCTGGAAATGGGAGTTTAATCAGATCATAAACTGGTTATTTAATTTAGGAAATAAACACGCTAATATCAGACTACTCCGCGAGTTTGTAGAATTATTTTATTAATAATGTTTTGACAGCTCCACTCTTCCATGTTTTTTTTTATTTTATAAATTATAATTGTGTCTCAACCTGCTACACCAAAGTACGATGTACACTACCCATTCCCACTAACCTTTCCTCTGGACCTCTTCATCTCGGCGACGGAGGCGTAGACCCTGCCCGACGCCCCCTTCGAGGGGGAGTAGGGGGGCGAAATTGACCCACCAGTGAACGCTGAACGAGTCATCATCGCTGTGTTGCCACTGCTGGAACATTGATAAGAATATTAGGTAATAGTTAGTGCTTGTAAATGGCGACTTACCACCTGTCACATTGAGTACTGACTATCTGCTCAACACGTGGATTCGAGGTGGCCATAGAATTACCTTCGCAATTGCGGAGATGGACACCTGAACCTCTGACTATTCCGCAAGGGTCAATGGTCGTGAATGCATTTGTTTTTTTTTTTGATAAGAATATTTATTAATACATCAGGTCAATTACAACAACGAAATTATAAATCTAATACAGTGGTAATCTACGTTAATTATTAATCCGATTTGACAATAGTAAAATTAAATACATAAATGACAATAAAATAAAAAAAGAAGTAAAATAAAGATAATCTTTTAAATTATCTTTGTAGTCATTGCTATCGGAGAGAGTAAGGGTTCCCAAGACTTTAATATCATTCCCCTCTTAAAAACAAAATAATCACTCCCATTACATGATATCATTCCCCTTTAAAAAATAATCACTCCCATAACATAATATAGAGTACCCTGGCACCCCATTAGCTCACCTGGCAGGGTCAGCTTGTCTTTGGAACAGTTCTTCGAGCTCTGCGGCCGTGATGCGTCCGGAGGCAGGCCGCTGTCGAATGGAGGCCGTGCGGGGAGCCACCGGGGTGCCCGTTGACGGAGTGCCGTCTGCAAAGGTTATACGTATAGTCAGCTTGGTTTGTAAATTTGTGATGGATAGGACCTAATGTAAGGTTACTGGGTGTGAATGAAGCAAGAGAGATTTGTCAGGATCGTTCCAGGTGGCGACCGATAGTCTGCATATTCCCCCTATCATATCCCCTTAGAGACGTACAGGCAAGAATATATTAATGTATCTAGGACACCTCATAGAATATCTTCTTGACATTTTTATCATGTGTATTGGGTTGTGATGGTAGTAACTATAATGTATTTAATACTGATTGCTAATTACAGCTTGATGTTGAATAAATTCACTATAAATCTTATACGTCATTTAGATATTTTATTTAAGTTTTGAACAACAAGAGAGGAGCATATGGTTGCATAGGTATGCAACATATTAGTGTTATAATTGTGTGCTTATTCACAATAACATGTCAATAATAATACACGTACTATTGCTTCCTTGGTGCTGGATGGACTCAGCTGAAGAAGACTTCCCGGCCACTCCCAGGGGCTCGCAGTTCTCTTCCTTTTCACCACCGTTTTCTGGAAATACCATGCATGATGAGTGACGGGATCGGCGATAAATAATCATGGCTACGCTTAGGTTAATAAAGTCTCGGTAACTTATTAAGATAAAAACTCAACATACATAAATACAAATCTCCTCTGATTCACTGTAGAGGGGTAGGCGAAGATCACGAATTCTCATCCGTCCCGATCCTGTCAAACCATTTTCGCTTCATTGATATTCATACACATCCTCATACGCACTTGGCGGTTATAGGCACTTCTAACGTCACACTTATTCAATCAGGCGTCTATCTGATAGTAAAATGTCTTACTGGGCCGGGCTATTTTAAAAATAATCAGCAACCAAGTAGCGTTTCATTTTAGCGCGCACAGACAATGACTGTTGCTTGTTCTGAGGAATATGTAAGTTATATTACGATGTCCCTCACCGTAATAAACCGTAATAACGTAGACAAAAGATGAAAAAAGATAGAAAATCACAAAAAAAATATTTCCATTGGTACATGCTTCGAGATTTGACCCACTGATACAGAGTCAAGCCCCAAAACGACTGAGCTACGCCAAATTTAGATATGGGTTATACCCCGGTGACTTACCCAGGCCAGCCACCATGGACTTGGCTCGTGCGCGACCCACACTCAGCGTGGTCCGAGGATCCCGCCTGGGAGGGGCAGGGGCTGGACTGCGACCTGCAAACAACAAAATATTTAACTCTTGAAATCTTCTCTACTTAGATATAGTCTGGCTAACGAAAGTAGATACTGAAAAAGCGCGGCAAATTTAAAATATATTAGCATTGCAACCCTAAAATAAAAAGGAAAGGCGGAACAACTCACTTTGATACTTTGACATTTATTTTTATCTTACTAGTGGATGCTTCCAATTTTGCCCGCGTTATGACGTGATTAAAAGTAGCTTATATAATTTGTTATCTCCATATTAACTCCATACTAAACATCACACGGATACGTCACTCCATTGTAACGTATTAAAGGAACAAAAAGAACAAACAAAAAATAACTTAAACGAATATGTACTTACTTTATTAAAATAAAAAAATATCAAGACATTTTGACCGTACTAATCTAACCTAACTATACGCAAGTCAACCATAAAGAAACATCAACAACACGCCAACTTCTGCGTCAGAAATAGGAATACCATACACTAACTCTGATTTTACCAAATTTTACGGAAAACAGATACAAATTAATTTTCTTTAAAATAAAATTGCCAAGTTTTTCTCTACCTAATTAGTTAGATATAGTGTACCTAATTACTTAAGCTATTTATTAGACCGACGTAAGGCTTACTGTAGCTCTTAAAATGATCCAACACGTACATACGAAACTTATTTTCGATTAACACAATTTTAGCAGACGTAAGAATTTTTAAAACTCATTTTATAAAATGTTCAAAATGAGTTTGTTTTAAAAATGCCTTTTTGGAATTAATTGTTCTTAAGTACTTTTGGAATTAATTGTTACTTAAAATACCCCAAATTGTAGGGTAAATATCCGATGTTAGGAACACTTTAGTGTTGTCATATAAAAAGTCTACAAAATTATCCAGTATCTACTTTCGTTAGCCAGACTATATTTGTGTAAGTTACTATATGTATTTTTCTATACTTTATTTTAGTATTACATACTAATAAATTTTTTTCTTATAACTTTCTTTGAACCCTAGTGTAGATAGTATTATAGTATTTTTTTGCATACACAAATATACATTCACGTCCTTTAATCCTTTTCGGGATAGACAGAACCTCGGAGGTATAATACATATTTCCTAGTTCACTTTTTGACATGAATATTGGGGTTGCGATGTCATAATGGAACATTTGTGACAGGTTGAATGCTCATCACCTATTAGATTCAATTTACCCTAGTCCCTTAGTCACCTCCTACAACATGCCGGGAAGAACAGCAGGTAATTAGCATTCTTTTTACATTACAGACTAGCGCGGGACCTGTATTTACATAAGATGCACATACAAAAGTAACGAGACAAATTTACCGACACATGAAATTAAAGTATGATGACATACACACATATATAATATATGAACATATTTTTCGTACCTCCATTGGTCTTCCGCGGCAGGGTAGCAGCGTAGGCCCGTCCGTTGGTTGATAGTTGGTTCTGGGACTTACTTGTTGGAACAGTACAGGCGTCAGGTTCAGTGACTGAAAGATATACGATTTACCATAATATAGACCCTATATTTGGGATTGGGATGGAGTATAATATATCTTTCACGCCTTGCCAGAGGACCGATAATCTGAAGGAGGTCGTTGGTAGTGACTCCTCAACGAGAGCCATGAGTGATCATCCTTCGTGTCGTGTTCTTGGGAAGGTCGCAGTTCATCAGTGGACTGTTACATAAAGAATTATTGATACCTAGATTTTTTTCGGTATGATATATGCGGATAGAGTAAAATAGAATCGTACAGGATGCGCTAGGCCATGCCGAAATAATGGATTGGACTATTCTTCACCTGTACATTTGCTGTACATCATTTACTTGTACCTGGATTTGCTAGTTATTACACCATTTCAATTCCTTAATCCTTTCCTAATAATAAGGTTCATCTAAAGAGACACTCACACATGTTGCCGCTGAGGGAGACCACCGTCATGGAGACCAGCGCCCCCGAGCCCCGGATCAGCTCCACCACGTGCTCGTGCGACGCCGCCGACACGTCCTCGCCGTTTATCTGGAGTATATGAATAAATATTCCAAATTTGCGTAACACGTCACTACGATGGATAAGGAAAACTTTGTGTACTTAGAAATAACTTAAAGACACAATCGTTGTTTCTAGTTAGTCAATTGTTTTATTGGGATATATATATAAGGAAAATGTATGTAAATAATTGTACGGAATCATGTAAGATCACATAACGAGACATGACCATAACCGAACGAGATGTATCAAGTAGTCAGTACTGACTGGACTATCTGACATATGGGTATGAATTCAACCTAAAACCACACTATTACATACATCACAATAAAAGGTTTATAAATTCTCTTACCGCCACCAAGAAATCCCCCCTCTTCAGCCCCGCTCTGTCAGCCCCGCCGCCAGCTTCCACATCATCCAGGTACTGCAGCCCTGGACACCTCTCTGAAGGTTTCAACTCCATGAGGGGTGAAGACTCCTTCGCCCCCCGCAGCACGAAGCCGAAACCTCTGCGCGCCCTGTGCAGGACCACTGTCCGTGTCTCCATGTTGCCGTAGCTGGAATGAGGAAAGGTAAATGTATTGGTAGGTAATTAGAGGCAGTGTTTGTAAATGACAGGGGTTACTCGTCACATTGGGTACTGAATAGCTTGGGCACGTGTGCTCTAATGCTTTGTCCAATATAACAGTTCAATATCTGTAAGTGTGAAGTTGTTCGTGGAAAAGCAAATGTGTTAAATTTAGCCTTAAAAATGAGGAAATTTGACACTTGCCGTCATTTATGGTGAAGCTTGTTAATTTTGCTATTCCATTTCCAACTTCACACTATTATTGAAGTGGTAATGGTTTAAACTGGGTTCAAGGGTTGGTATGTCAACTTTTAACACATTCCAATTATGATACCTCATGGTATTCTAAGATTCGAGGAGAAACTGCAAATTTTTCCTTTACGTTATTAGATGCTATTAATAGAAAGTTTTCTTCTGTATTTTTAGGCGATAACCTCCGCCATCACTAATATTTCTCAACTTGTTATAGCTTAGTCACTAACATACTAAAGTTGTACTATACCCCCCTTTAGGGATTATGGACGTCAATAAGCACGTGTATGTCTTACTTCTTCTTGATGCGTGGCGCGGTGGCGCTGTAGGTCTTGTTGAGGGCCATCTCTCTCCTGCCAGTCACTCTGGCGTGGTGGATCGGCCCTGAGCCTAGTACCTGCAAAATTAGTATATGTACTTATATTGTCTGGCATACAATCAAGTTTCATACTACTCGTAGCTAGAGACAAGCTGAAATTTTTTGTGGCAGGTAAGAATCATCCTTTTTGACGAGTAAGAAATGAAGAAGGAATATTTAGTAAGTTTTGATTGGCAAGCTATTGTAGTTGAAGAAATACTCATAAATGCCTTATTATATCCCAAAAAGAACATAAGCATTTTTGTCCACCGGTTCTTTTTAGTTTTCGGGCATCAAGGACGTGAAGCTTAATAAAACCGTAAGAAACAACCTAATATTAGGCTTTGATGAGTATATACCTTGAGAGCCTCGACATAGAGCCTTGAGCATAAAGATAGAGTAGTAGACCAATCTTACTGGTGACCATTTTGCCTAATCAAAACATTTAAAACATCCTGTAACAGTCCAGCTGGACATAAGTACTCCACAAGGGGTACGTCACAAGACATGATCAGTCGTGGCCCTTATTCAGCCACTACCCGCGACCTTCTTTAGCTCATCGGTCGAACTGAAGAGACGATTTCTAATTTTAAATTCAATGTGACATGTGCCCTTTCCCGATCATCATTCACCTGGCAAACAAGCGTCCTGGAATCTAAGTACACTAATCCTTTTTGCAAAATATTAGTCCACTATTACTTTAGTAACAGTGTGAAGTTGTTCGTGGAATAGCAAGAGTCAAATTTCGCTCACAAAATTTAACACATTTTCTGTCATTGACAGCAAAATTTGACACTTACTAATCCACTACCAACTTCACACTATTAAAGAAAAGACATTAAACTATGATTGTGCTATAACGCCTTGTAGACTTAGGCCTTTGCAGTTCATTGGCATCTTACCTGATGCAGCGTGGAGTTCTGCCTGAGCCGGACCTCCTGCACGCACTGTTGTGGAAAGAGTCCCACGGCGCCTGAACCCCGGACCTTGCCCTCCAGGTAGCCGTCGTCCGTCGCACCCGTCACTGCAATGGGATAAATGGAGTTAGGGGGTAGTACATCGAAGAGGTTGGGTTTAAGCCTCAATCATAGCTAAAAATATCTAGGAATCCATAATTTTAAAAATAAAATAAAGAATTCTGAATTATTCGTTAATATTCATTATAAGAACGATTTTATAAATAAGTTGATTTATTTGGATGCGTCAAAAGGGTAAGGGTACATACTGTATGCATACATCTAAGTTACATAGTTATTTTTAAACACTCGCGATTTATACTCATTTTATTTACTATGTGAGACCGGGTCGTTTCACGATAAATCACGATAAATAAAACATCTAAGTTACGTCCACTAACCAACAAGAGTGGAAAAACTTCAGGGACTATTATTTCAAGTCTTTACAAAATAACGTTCTTTCATTAAAATCTAATATAAATCAACAATTATCAACACTTCATGTATGAATATGTTTGGTTATATGTAGTTTACTATGGTAATGTTTTATGACATTAGTAGGTTTATCAGGACACAATGTGTTACATAATTATACTTACGTACTCATAATACAAAATAACTGTTTAATGATAACGATATAGGAAATATATGTTTATTTATAATATGATATGTCATTCTAATTTGTAAGTTATTATGTTAGTCTCAGGATAGGCTGCACTATAGAACTGAACTATTTAATTCAATGGATCATTTAACTACATTTAAATGACCACATACGTTACATAGTTATTTGTAAGCTCCAATGTGTGTTACTAACAATTGGTATGGAAAAACAAAATCTATTTACTCATTTTACACAAATATTATACATTTAATGAATTCAATCATTAACTATGACTATTGTTGGTCTCTAGCTTAGAAAAGAATTAAAAAAACTTCCTATATAGATATTCGTATTCAAATAGCACATAGATTCATATATTTCCTATACCGCCACCACTAGTCTCGAAGCGTGTACCTTCAACGAAATCGCCCTGGTTGAGGCGTATGTGACCGGGCGCCGTGGGCTCGTAAGGCTGCAGGCACACGGCCGTCGCAGGGCCTTGCAGCGAACAGGTGGTAGTGTCCGAGCTAGTTCCCACTCCGCTCGAGTCCGAGATGATGTCGCTAGTGTCGCCGGCGCTCTTGTCTGTCAACATCATCGTCAGTCCTGACGAATAAATTCAGCCGTAGAACACGTCAGAGTGACGCTTCGACAAGGGCGAGTGACGCAGACTTATCGGTGTAGTGTTGGTTTTAAATAAATAAAAGTCAGTGGAAGGGTAAGGTTTTGGTTTGAGTTTTTATATTTTGATATTAAGTGTAACTGAACAGCGTAGGATTGCTTCCTGGTTGTAATTAAGAAAATTAATTAGAATAATCAATCAATGGCAAAACTTTTTGCAGTGTGTAAATATTGCCGGACAGTAAGCTATTTTTCTTTTCTCATGACTGTCATTTAGCTTTCCAATACTTTTATAAGAATTTGATGCATCTTCTGACACACATCATTCCTTATTTGTTGAGTTTCAATCACCTATTAAGTTTTTAAAACCACAAATCATAAAGTCCTTTAAGAACCACAACAGTTAAAAATTTACTCAAACCAAGTATCCCTTCCAACTGAAATCCTCATTTAGAACCGATAAGTCTGCGCAAAAAAGATCGGATCGACAGAATCGGCACATAGAGCATGCATGATGGATGAGCGACCATGAATGGTGATGGTTGCGGCTGGCAGTACCTGTGAGGATGCTGGCGTCGTCCTCGTGGCTGCGGTGGCTGGCGTCGCTGATGCTGGACGAGGCGGAGGAGAAGGGCCGCTCCAGGCAGCCCGGGGAGCCCTGGCGCCGCAGCAGCGCGTCCAGCTCGGCGGGGATCCTGGTGGAGGAGGCCAGCGAGGAACGGTCCCCCGCGGTCCACCAGCCGCCCCACGCCCCCGAGCGCCGCTTGGGGTTGTACCTCGGCGGGCCGCGGAACGGCACTGAAAGCGCGCACTCACAACCAAAACAACTCAGGGAACGTAAACCAAACCAACACCCGGTAAATAATGTAGCCTCGCCTTTATAACGATATACGTACATAAATTATAATATAAATAATAGGGGCGCACTGGGTCAACGAACTACGGTGTTTAAAGATTCAAAGGTACTATATAAAGGTTACTGAGTTTAGTTTACAGATTTTGGGTATGTGAAAGGAAACTCGAAACCGGGAACGGAATAAAATTGAAAACGTCAAATCAAATTTCATATTATAGAATTCAGTATCCAAATAACAATGACAAAACCCTTTTTATTAAGACTTATGAATTATCCAATACATTGTTTATTAAATTGAGCTCCTTTCAAAACAATTTAGTTCCTGAAATAGCAATTATAATTGTATAATTACTTAACTTTGTTTAAATATCATTTCCTGTATATTCAAAATATATTTACTTTAATTTAGTTATCGAACTAAAAGTTGACCAGTGTCTTAAGGAAAATAAATTACACAAACTATAAAAATAAGGTAAAACTTCCACGTCGTTACAAACCAACCATCACCATATGATATAAGCCAATAAGATGATACATACAAGTAAATAGACTAGATGAGTCAGCGCATGCTAATATAAAATAGAATATGGATGTATGGAAGTTTAAGTAAATAGAAATAGAGAGATATTCATATAAAAATCTAGATATAAAAGCTATGATAACATTGCTATTATAAAGGCATGCTACATATAACGTTGTAACTTGGTCTAGATTAGTGTTTTCTGACATAATCAAGTATGATAGTAACCCAACACTGTAAAGTTTAATAGGTAAATAAATATATGTCAGAAAACACTTTTATATATCGTCTCATTCATGGCATCTTTACGACTATGCATTTTTTTAAATACAATGTATTGTCATTGTGATACAATATATCTGGTTTTATTAAACTGTTTATATTTTTTTTAAGTAACTGAAGTATATCATTCTAAATTGTTTTTACATTGTTCCATTTCAAAATTCTTTAAAAACATAGTATCGTAAGGTAGCCATGAATGTGCCAACATTTAAAGTTAATTAAACCATCGATTCGCTCACCAACTTCTTCCGGAGAGAATTTCTTTATGACCTCCGCAAGCTCTAAGTTTCCTGCTATGACTGCCACCTGGAATATTATAATTATTTTTTTGTTTACTTGTTAATAATATTGGACGTTAGGCGATCTAATATATTATATTGCTTCGTTGTTAACAACAGGTTATGTTGTTCTTCGCATGTCACGGAATTCATTCTTTTTGGACGAATATTCATTTACTTATTATATCTCTATAATTACAGGCTTATAAACCAATATGCTATAAAAAATCGTAATATTATGTAAAGTATAGTTGCAACGACGTACTTATATTTGTTTTACAATTCTGATCATCCAGCTTTCCACACAAATTTCTTATTATCTTGAACATTAGCGTTGTTCGTAAACCATATACCCCGTACACTAGTGACCATATTATTTCCCGATCATCATTCCCAATGAAATAAAATGAAATGCTTTTTAAAATAAAATTATATAAAATAAAAAATAGTTTCACATGAAAAATTGACAATTTATAATAAAATTAAAACAAATCTGCAGAGAAGTAATGCCAAGAAACTCTTACAAGACATTATTCAATACAACTTCAGTTAAATAGTCCATCAGAATATGACTGCAGCCCAACCAGCAACCAAACGAATATTCTGACCAACAATACAACCCTTAACATCCCCTCAACTTACCTGATAAGGCGACTGGTTCGCGAAGTTAAGGGCCTCCTTATCACAGCCTCGGAACAGGAGCTGTCTGGCGCAAGAGTCCTGGGCATTCACGGCACACACATGAAGCGGCGTGTTGCCCGAGGCGTTGCGGCTGTTCATGTCTGCGCCGTAGAAGAGCAGGTGATCCAGGTGTTGGACTAGGCCGTTGCGACATGCCTGGAAGGATGTGGTGTAAGTATAAAAGTATGGCTACGTAAAAGTATGTTAAGAAGGTATGGTTAGGTTCTTGACAGATATATTTATTTAGTCACTTTCTCTAACAAAATGCCTTCGAAATTTCGGAGATGGACATTCCAGCCTCTGTCTACCCCGCCATAGTAAAGAAGGGAGTGTGTATACACAAGTCGTGAAGCGTATGTATGTAAGTACTTCCTCTAGTATATACAAAACGCTGAGACCTAACGTTAAATCATCATGGTTCCTTCTGTGGGATAACTATCAGGATTGCAATGGTATGAATGTGATAGATTATCAGCTGTTGATCCGATGATTATTTGACGACATACTAGGAAGTGTGGTAGATAGTTATTATTCTGTTAACTTTTTGGAACAATAGCCATGTTAATCTGGTACATAAATAGAACGCGATTAGTCGTGGTAACTCTTTACAAAATACCCGGTACTGGTCATTATCATATCATTATTTACTGGTTACCTGTCTACTATGATAGTTATCATGCAATACCTCTGTCTACCCCATGAATCATTTATTTCCTACATACCTGATGCACTTCCTGCCACCCCTGCAGATCCGTAGCACCAATCGTGGCGTGATCATGCAGCAGCGTCTCGCACAGCAAGGGATCCGTCTTATTCGTCACCGACAAGTAAAGCGGCGTCAGTCCTTTCCCGTCTTTATAGTTAGGAGACGCTCCGAGTTCTAGAAGGGTCTTGACGCCCTCTAGGGAGTTTTTTTCTACCGCCCGGTGTAAGGCAGTGCTGCCATCTTTGGTGCGGTAGTCGAGTAAGGCGCCGCCGTTCACGAGCGATATGAGGACTTTGCCAGGGTTCTTGAGGCCGGCTGCTATAGTTAGAGGCGTTTCTGGAATTGGTAATAATGGTGTGTTAATATGGCTATAATATACAATAAATTAGAGACATTATTCCTAACGTGGATGTACGTATTATGTGAACAGAAGAGCATGTATGAGAAGGTTAATGAGTGTGAGTGAAGCAAGAGAATTGTCACCCGTTCCAGGCGGCGATCGATAGTCTCTGCCTATCCCGTTGTGGACGCGTGAATATATGTATTATGTATGAATGCAAGTTTCGTAGGCATTACAGATATATTTATTTTTATATCCTATCTTGGTCGTGCATCCTTTGCTAATCTGACTAAATCCTCTACTACGCGGCTTAATAAAAGAATGTTGTTTATTACAAACATGTGATAATATACTTATGTGCATTAATTTAATCTTTGTTTACAACGTGATAGTATTTATAAGCGTTCTTTGTTACTAACTGGTTCGATTCCCGATTGGTGCAGTTTTATGCAACAAGTTTTATCTGTATGTGTTTGGATTGTATTAACTTTATTTATTTCTCTATATAGGACGACAATGAAAGTCAGTACTAGTTCGATTCTCTGCAAATGTAGGTTGAAGATTTAAACTAACAATGTAATTTAATATTTTACAAGGCAACAAGCAAATAGAAATCAAACTGTATAAGATTCGCTTAGAAATATCACGTGACATAGCATAGCGTAAGTCATCCTCATATCTTTTTATTGTAACTAATATTTCAATCGGTGTAATAGTGCTCTAAATATTCTTATTAGATATTACTATAAGTATTTTTGCGGTTAGAGGAACTATTTTTCTCCACTATCTATTCCTAGTCTATAAATAATAATAATAATAATATTTGGTCATTATTACACCAATTGAACTAGCCCCTTGGTAAGTACATTTAAGACTTGTGTTAAGGGTACTAGTCAACGTATATTTAAGAAATATATACAAATTATATATAGATAAATACATATATAGCATATATAATCAACGACCAGACTGGAAAGCAGTAGAAAAGCGTAGTTCTTAACTATGCCTCCTCCGGGAATCGAACCCGGGACCTCACGATTAGCGTTCAGGCGTCTAACCGATCGCGCTACGGAGGTCGTCAACCATCATGACTTGTATAAGTCTGTATGCACAGATAGCCTTAGTAACGATCGCTGTATAATTAAGCTGCGTCCACATCGAGCGAACGGCCGTGGTCTAGAACGCGCAGACTGTCAATTAAACGCCTGCCTACTAGACTTAAATCTTGCCTCGTCACGAAATCTGTAGCTCTTTTACATTTTAATACTAATATATGTAGACAGGTTGAGTCTTGGCTAAGTCGTAAGTGGCAACTAAGGGGTATGATATACATACGGATATGCATATTGCTAGGGATTTGTAAATGGCAAATCTTTCGTTGTTTGCTATCTTACAAGAGGCGATTAAGTATCTAGGAAGCCATTTTCCCTGCATTGACTTCCATTCATTGCTACATACTAAATAAATAAGACGTATTCTCATACCTATATGAACGTAGTAATTTAGTATTTGGCATACAAGAAATGATTTTCAAAAGTAAGTACATACATATGTGCGTTTAATAAAAAGTATAATATTAATATACAGATCGAAATGGAGATATTCTTAAGGCTTATATATTGTAAAAAATAGAAGAGTGAGTAAGGTAATGGAAATAAGTGAAGCAAGTTGTGTCAGGGACATTCAAAGTATAGTTCAATAGTCTCTGTCTATCCATTGTGGATATAGAAACATGGTTATACGTATGTTAACTTAAAGTTCGCTTCACGTCTCTACCAACATATGATCTTATTTCAATCACATAGTATATACGTATATGTACCTATTATATTTCACAGACCATACAAACCTGCCTATTAATCACAATATGTATGTCTGCATCTATGTGTGTGTGAATGAATGGGAAAAGCATAGACAAGGTGAAGGTCAGTGGGGCTGTAGCCTCCTTTATAATGCTAATGCGCGTTCCACTTGTAATTAGTCTAAGAGCAAGTAGTTAGTTCGCGATTGTTCACACGACGAATGGCCACTGTCTTTGTGTCGTGGCATTGAAGAGTTACTACTCGTGTATGTACATACATACGACGATAATTTGCAATGGTGTCGACAGTAGTTTAAAGAAAATATAAATCTGTAACGTGAGGGATAATATGGTGAGGAAACCTGTCTATTCGAGCTGCTGTATACGACGATACGGTTGTCAACCTATCACGTTGGGTGCCGTATATCTAGGGAAACGCGGGCTTTGAGTGACCTAATATGCCTTCGAATTCAGATTACCCCGCCACAATAAAAGGGAGTGTATATCCACAACTTGTGAAGCGTATATAAGCGTATGTTTCTTAAAAATCTGAATTAGGGGATAATAACTGATTGTGACGCTATTCAACATGTCTTAGCACTAAGGAGTTGTAGATAAGTAAGCTTAAAAGGAGTTTATTTAGCAATGTGCTAGTATCTTAATTATTATAACTACACATATACACGTCACGCCTGATTCCCTGTAGAGGGGTAGGCAAACATCACGGATTACGAACGTGAACGCGTTTTTTGATTTCTTCAAGCCACTCACCTCCAGTATCCTGACAATGGAAGTTGGGGTCCAGCCCCTTGGCGCAGGCCTTAGCAATCTTCTCTACGTGTCCATGGGTGACGTTCTCCACGAACCTTCGAAGGTTGGCCCTCGAGTGGAGAGCTTTCAGTGCCTTCTCATCCAGCTTCAGCATTTTGTACACGCGCCGCTTGTACTTTAGCTGGAATATGTAAAGAGACATACAATAATATAATATATAAGATACGCGGGCTTCGAATGACCCATACCTAACATGGCTACGAAATTTCGGAGATGGGCTTTCAAGCCTCTGACTACCCCGCCATAATAAAAAAGGGAGTGTGTATACACAAGTCGTGAAGCGTATGATATGTATGTAAAGAGAAAATACAGAATAGTGTAACACCAGTTATGAGCTGAAATAAAAGAATGTAGAGTACTTATTATTTATTATTGCAATTATTATATTGAACTGCTTTGCTGAGTACATTTAAGACTTGTGTTAAGGGTAATAATGATAATATTTACGACATAATTATACCATTGAAGTAAGAACATTAAATTTTCTTAACACAAAACAAATTTTATGTTAAGGGTACTAGTCAAAGAATAATTAAGATATACACTTGTTATAGATAGATAAACATATCAAAGATCAGACTGGAAAGAAAAAGAAAAGTGTAGTTCTTGACTTTACCTCGACCAGGAATCGAACCCTGGACCTCACGATGCTTAACAGATTCAGATGGTTAACAGATCTCAACACGGAGGTCGTCAAGGTGATATAATAGTAAGTAGGTGTATGAGATGTGTTAGTGCATACATATCACGCTTATTTCCCTATAGAGAGGTAGGCAGATATCACTGATTCTTATTTGCCTCGATCCTGACAAGCTGCTTTCGCTTTATGACTCTCATGGACCTCCTTCTACACACTCGGCGGTTATAGATACTCCTAACATCACCCTTTTTCAATAAGGGGAAAATGAAACTAAACTTATAACACCTTAACAATTTTACTAAAGCACAAGGTTAATTACTAACATAAAAAAGAACAAAAATATTTAATAGTCTAAACCAGACATTTCATTATTTTCTGTTTAATAAACTAAAGATTCTTCTCTCTGACCACCTTAATATTAGCAGTATCGTAAAATTGTAGTAATTAAAAAATATTACACTTTTCAATTAAAGGCTATATGCAGCCTTTGGTGTGAAACACGGTTATTAAAAGGGTCTACTAATCTTTTTACCTTAAGTGAGGTGCCGACGGTCTACATTAAAAAATTAATTAATGTGCTAATAGTTGTGATGATTTTGTTTCAATTCTTTAGCTAAAATGGGAAAACTGTGAGGCTTACGAACATAATCTTTAAAAAAACAGAAACATACGCTTCACGACTTGTGTGTACACTCCCTTTTCATTATGGCGGCGTAGTCAGAGGCTTGAGTGCCAATCTCCGAAATTTCGCATGTTAGTTACGAGTATGAGCCCCTTGAAGCCCGCGTTTCATTAGGTAGACAGCGCCCAACGTGATAGGCAATATAGTCATTAAAGTATAAAAACTAAGATAGCTAATGACAAGGACCAGACTCAAACGCTATATATGTTAAAAAAATGACCTATTTAAGCCGAAATTTGAATCTTTTGCCGTCATCAATAGTGAAATTTGACACTAATTAATCCTCTACCAACTTCACACTATTACTAGTGTTGTTAAACTACGGTGGTTCTAAAACACATTCGTAGACTTGGGACCCTGAACTTTACTTTTATTTTCTAAAGAAATCTTCTTTTAGGTTTAGTTGGTTTCTTTAGGTATATATCTGCTATGATTCATTATTTTATAATTTGTATGTTATTGTTCTCAGTGAAACATATATAATGTAGTAAACTTAATTATTTAAGCATATATTTTTATTTTACTGTATCTACTGTATCTATACTTTTACTGTATCTATAACTGGTTTGTTACTGTTTTATTTCCTTTTAAGTAAATAAATAGGACACATATCTCACCTCAAGATGTCCAACAGGCCCGTTGAAAGGGTAGTCTCCGAGACGCCGTTCCTCGTCCAGGAATTTCCCCGCCTTCCCATTGGCTGGTGGGCAGAACAAGCCATAGTTGAAACTTTCCTTCAGCTCCTGGGAACAATGAGAAGAAAATGGTTAGAGATTTGGTTAGGTGTTATAGATTTGGAAGGTTCATTAGGTGCTATAAGTGTCCCATGGTAGTGTTGGCCATAAGAATAATGCGTACTAGTTGTCGTTGTTCCAGTATGTCGTAGAAGGTGATCAAGGGACTAGGGTCAGAGGAATGTATAAGACGGTGGGCTAGAAACCAATGTATCATTACCGCATATCTCCAAGGTTCAGGTTTAATCCGAAAGAGATAAAGGGACGTTAATTTCTATGTACGAGTATGTATGGTTAATGTTGTGGCTGTGATTCAAAGGTGTTATAAACATTACTGAGAAATTAGCGGTGATATAAATTTATTTTACAATATGATAGCTATAAATATTGATTCTTTTTATTATAAGATAATGATAAAGTTTAAGATGATGTATTAATATCCTTGTATCATACATTTAATGAGGATAAAATAATTGCTGGCATGACCTTACAAGTATAAACCTATAATAAAGAGTTTTTACTGTTATTACGTATGTTGATGTGTTTTTTTAGTTTAAATTTTAATATTAACTTCCACAATCATTATCCATTCACCACTACAAGTTTTTTCATTAAAATGACTTATTAAAAACGTACATATAGCAGTTACATTAGAAATGTTGTTATATCGAGACAAGAGGATGTGTGATGTCTGCCTACTCCTTTGTAGGATACGGGCGTTATGTGTATAATCCATCTATCTATAAGTTTTAATATAATATGAATTTATGATGTATGAATGTCAATGAAGCGAAAGTGGTCTGTCAGGATCGAGACAAATGGGGATCCGTGATTTCTACCTACCCCTCTACAGGGAATCAGGCGTGATGTGTATGTATGAATGAATTTATAATTCTAAAAAAATATAAACTACTAATGAAGTATTATTTCAAGAATCGAACAATGTCACAAGAGGTTAACATAATCACCGTTGTTGAACACATACAATACGTAATACATACATACACATCACACCCGTTTCCCTGTAGAGGGGTACGCAGAGACCATGGACCTTCATCTATCCCAATCCTGACAAATCACTTTCGCTTCATTGACATTTATACACCTAACCCTAAAGTCACCCTTTTTCAACATGGCGTCTATCCGACTGTCATATATGTCTTATTAGACCCTTATACATAACCGCCCTTCCAGTCATCCTTTTGTCAATCTACTATAATTCATCCGTATAACATGTACAAATAATCTAAGTTATATATTATAAACTATACAAGTCAGTACTAGTATAAAACTAGGCAATCTATCACATGGCTAGCTCATCCTGTCTGTGACAAAAACAAGTTTATTGGAGACGGGTAACATGTTAACATGTATCCTGGTCTCTAAGGAAACTGAGATAAATCGTGAGACATCCTATCAAATAGTGTTTTGATGATACATGAATCTCGGTTCTACTATTGGGAGAGTTAAATATTAAAATGTAAATGTAATATTTTAATGATAGAATGGTCATTGAACATGTAATTATCAGGTATTTGCAAAAAGTAGAACCAGTGCGTAATCGTTACCAAATAAGAAAGAAATGCTTATGCCATAGTTAATCCTGGAATCCTAACACCCTATTGTAAATTCGTTCATACAATATAATTAATGTAACCACCACAGTAACGCTCAAAGTTACAAGCCTTGCTTTTCCAATGGTGATCAAGTTATCGTGAAAAAATGGTTACATTCCATTAACTAATTATATTCGCTTTAAGTGATACATATCTTCATCATAGTTGATTCGTTGCATTGTGTGTAAGTTAAATGTATTAGTAACTATATAAGTGTTTACTGCGTCGCATTAGGGTCATCCTGTAAAGATGGATGTAAGTTCTCATAATTATAAGTAAATAATACAATACAGTTTCATAATGGCATAAGAAAAACTACAGAATATTTAGTCCAAGTTTTAGTTTTTTCCTGTTAAGGTGCTGGCAGAGGACCGGCGCTAGAGTCTGCTAATGCTGAGGCGGTACCTTTTTACTGCACTGTACTAATTATGTGTCATGTTCGTTTTATCGTAGAATAAAGGAGATTTTTTTAGTACTGAAGACGGTATTGTCCAAGAAATAGCCTGAACTGACTTTACTCCGTTTTTACGAGCACTATTCAATTGAGTATGCCGTAAACCGTTTGCACCGGCTTTACGAGCCATATTTCATTGCTTTAGCACAGCATCAGGCGGCTTATTAAATAGTCAAATTACTATTAGGATTATAAAATGGATTATTTATTTACATAATTTCCAGTCGCTAACGGTGAGGGAAAAACATCGCGAGGAAACCTGTCTATCCCCTGGGATATGTAATAGCCAGTGCCTGTATACAGCTATCACGTTGAGTGACGTTTATCTAGCGTAACGCGGGCTTTAAGTAAAAAATAATAATATCTTTATTTGGCTACAAGCATATCTCAAACTAATACTCAAAATTAGAGTAATATTAAGATGACAATTTGTAAGTAAATAATGGACCCTGTCTCCATCTAGAGACCACATATAGATCACATCTAGGCGGTCCGTAGTGATGGTAAAAACTTCATACCTAACGTGCCTTCGACATTTCAGTAATGGGCACGTATATAATAACTACGTCACTTTTGAGCTCAATAATGGAATAAAGTTTTAGGGCCATAAAATCTATAATCTAGATATCTTAGCATACCTAGGCCATAGGCTTACTGATCAATATCCATCCCACTTCCCGCGTGGGGGCCGCAGTGACCCAATGCTTGTCTAACACCATTGTATGCAAAGTGCATGTCACCGGTTTAATTGTTCGAACCAACGGGAAACGCCCACCGTTGCGTTAACACATATTTCCATAGGCAGCCTTAGGTGACCTATTTACGATCTAAGTACCTTGTCTAGTCCTTGTACATACATAGATATCACGTCTGATTTTCAGTAGAAGACTAGGCAGAGATCACGGATCCCCATTTGCCCCGATCCTGACATACCACTTTCTATTTATTGATATTCATACATCTTCTCATACACATTCGGCGGTTATACGTACTCCGAACTTCACCCTTTTTCAATATATCGTCTATCTGACTGTCATATGTCTTATTGGGCCGGCATTTCAATATAGAAATATTGGTATTAAACTAGATGTACGTATGACTAATAAAAATAATACTATAATTACAGCTCAAACTTACTTAAGCTTAACACTAAATAAATCGGTCACAACGCATATATTATAAGAGAGAGAATGCGCGTATTATTTAAGCAACGATTACGCCATACAAGTTACGAATGTTGCATTACACGCACATTTATCTCGCGTCAAAGCTCCATACATTAGTGTTTTGATTAACACGTCAACCGCCGCTATCGAAGTGTGTAAATCATTCATCGTATCACTGGCGTAATACATCTTGTCGCGGAGAAATCTCAACAAATGTCACATCGTAAATCACGGGAGATATTTGTTGGTTGGAGGAACTGGTTAAGTTGCAAAGTTTCGCTTGTGGTCATGTGGTTTACCGGTCTTTGTTCCGGGAATAGGTATGGTCCTAATACAATTCGAAGTATGTGTATGACTGCTTTAGATATACTTTTCACTATATTGAACAAGTGATTAATGTGAGAAATGGAATGTTTTTAATATATGTAATCACAAACCTTTTACTAGTCACCAAACAAAATACAAACAGTATAAAAACTGTAACAAATATTAAATGCCATTGCAAAATAGATAAAAGTTAGTTACCATCGGTAATAAATGCCAAAAAAGCGATCATAATCTATACGGTTTCCGATTCCTTAAACGATCTACTGTGTCCGATACATTTTTTTTATAATTAGTTTTAATATATTATAATACCATTACATGCCTTATTACACACAAGAACTACTTGAAAATTTGTTATAAAATCTGTTTTATATATAAGTTGTACTATGTATTGTAAAATTAACCTTTTTTATTCCTATCATTATCATATGATATTTCCTATCAAACATTCCTAGAACATGGCTATAGAACTTACGTGCTGACATTATGGTGCAAAATATTAATGGTCAAAGAACTCTGCAATCCTGAGGTACTCATGATACTAACTTAACTCCGAGTTCAAAGTTCCCATAGAGCTTAGCCTCTACGTACCTCGTTTGACAAATCGCCTAACGTTGGCATATGACTGGACCGTAAAAGGCGATTGTGGGTGTGCGGATATGAGTATTCTTGAAAAGGAATATATTGCCTACATTAGTACTCCATTAGTTCTAAGGTATTTTTTAAGAAAGTTAAGCTTCGATGGTCATGTTATTTAGAATTGAATAAAGAAAAACATTCATTAAGAGAGACATGGTCAGCTTACAAACGAAACATTGTTTTACACAGAACATTGTGCATTTGAACATCCTTCTATCCATTTCGGGGTGGACTGAACCTCGAAAACATAATATCCCTCCATCGCATACTTATAATTTAACAGACATTAGAGTGAAGGCATTTTGAAACGGATGCTTTATATATGTTTCATTTACCTTCCGTTCCTTAGTTATTTTACGACACCTTTTTACGAAACAAAACTACAAACAAATAAGCTACTTACTTATATTCAAGTCTAGGACGTTAAAATCACTACAAAATTATTATTGTAGTTTCCATAGGGTTACATAATGAGACCACCTGTAGGTAAGCTAGTCTGAAATGATATCGCAGGGCCATCGTATGTAATGATACGGACAATAGAGCGTAACATAACGCAGCGTGCTTCGCCGACTATGGCACGGACTTTTTCCCGAATCAGGGTTGCCACGATGTAGAAAGTATTAAGTATTAAGAGTAAATATAGAATTAAAGATACTCGTACATACGTTTAAGCAGCCCGTTAGGGTTTTGGGGTTTGAAAAAGTTAGTTTCATGAGTCTTATGTAGTCTAAATTTACTTGACTCACTTCACATTCTTGACACCAATGGTTACTCTCGCCTCAGATAATAAAATCTCGCATAATATACGTAGACAACAAAACATATTTCTTATATACCCAACAGCAGCTGGGGTGACAACGTATCAAATTAAGGTAAATTAAATTTAGTGTAATCGTGGTTAACACTTAAATATGCTTAAAAAACCTTATTAAATTGGTAGCCTTATAGTTTATTAAAAGAAAAGAAATTATTTTGTGATATAATTTAATTTCTAATTCACTTTGTCGTTATATCATTTAGTTGGAAGTCTTATAGTTACTATAATGAAAGAAAAATTATATGGTGACATAAAAAGTTCTACATTCCTTAGCCGTTCTTTCTTCACATCTTCAAGCGCCAACCCTAAGCCTTGAGAGGAATCCCGCTGCAATAATTATTGTTTATCGAGTGCCCTATCTCATCATTAAGGGGCCATTACTCACAATTGCGTAATCGTTACTTAACATTTCGCGGAATCGTGCCCCCTCATGACCTTACCCGGGTATTATGCATATCTGCGCCTAGGAGCAGGTTTTCGGATAACAGTTAGCTATGCGAGAGTGGGACGCCGAAAGAATGCACCGCTTCCAGTCTTCTCGGAATGTAAGAGACGATTGGGGAGTGTGAAGGTAATTGCACGTCGGTAAACGGACTTATAGACACTTGAAGACTAGTCGTTGCTTAAACCTGGAATTTTACTTTTAAGTCTGGTCGTTAAATACAGTTAATAAAAGGATTATAAAACGTCCCAACGCAATGAATAAAAACAACTTTAACAACTGTTTTCCTTGTGTGTCTGTGTGTGTCCTTTATATTTATTTAATTAAAACAATCCTCTACTACATTTAAGTGCTAGCTAGCGTCATCTATGTAAAAGCTTCGTAAACTATCATTTCAATGGAGCACATTTTTTCCGTGCCAGGATGCTCATGGATAAAAAAGCTCTTATCTTAGGGAAGTCCTTGGCAATGAGCCCAAACGGCTTTGGCCATCAGCACTAATGCTGAGAAGGCGTATAAGCACTCGCATTGCTGTAAACAATACCATTCTTTGTAAATAAATTGCTATGGAAATAGATTGTTACATTTTGCAGAGTAGAAGAAAAGGGGCGTAATATTATAAGCTCAACAAGTTAATAGTGTTAAACGCTTTTAGATCTTTACAGTTTTTGGACCTGCTAACTGGAAATTCTTACACATAACGTAACT